>WAAG01056356.1:0-19709 GCA_013390105.1 Tichodroma muraria | reverse complement strand
TGGCCCACCAAAAACACTTTGCCTCCCCCCCCCCCCCCCATAAATTCTTCATTCAGATGCTCATCAACCTAATTTTTCCTTCTTTGCTCATGGGCTTTCAGTTCTCCTTTGCCATATCCCCCTGCTTCTGTTAGCATTGCTCCTTTGTGCCTCGTGTTGTTTCTCCTCTCAGCGTGTCCTGCTGATGTGCTGTCATGCTGAGCAGAGGGGCTGGAGCAGGGAAGAGTCCTGCCAGCACTGGAAGAGGCAATGCTGTGCCTCCATTCAGTGCCACATTTATGTTCACTGATTATCAAGAGGTGCTGGATCCAACTGAGCCACTTCAGCTTGGTGTGACAGCATATCAACAGAGTAAGGAGGGAGCCCCGGGCCCTGGCACGCGCTGATTCATGAGAGCATCCCACAGCAGACGCGGGCTTGCTTTCCTTCTGGCCAGAGGGGACTCGATCCCTCTTGTGTCTGTCGGGTGAGACTCTTTGTAACAATGTGCTTTCATTGCGTTGCTTGTCCACCTGGTAGCACACAAGAGACAGGGCTAAGGATTTGATCTCCTGTAGAAGTTCCTTGGATGCTCTCCAAAACACATTCTGCTTAGGGTCTTGGTTGAGAACATCAGCTTGCAGCAAACATGTGCTGTCCTGCTGAAGGCTGGAGCATCTCAGTGCCCTTTGGGGGGCTGCACCAGCTGCTGTGTCTCAGCTGGGACACACAGGCTTGTTAAGTTGCTGTAACCTTGCTTATATTTGGCTGTGGCTCTCCACCCTCGAGTGAGATGGTGGCTTGCATTGCCTGTTTCCATCATGCTCTTAGTTTGAAGCCACTAAGAGGGCATTTGCCACTGTGCAGCCACAGTCACCTGCAGGGGTGACAGTTCTGTGTTGGGCTTTTAGTCACTCCCATTATTTGTACCCCATTTGTATGACACTTTAGCATCTTGATTGTTCCTTGGGTTTGTGTAACATTTATATTCCCTCCCAAAATTCAAAAGCAGGTATTTTTTGGCCTATTGAGATAGAATTTCCACTTGCATTTTTTGGGATGGTGTTAATGTTTTCCCATAAAGGAAGTAATTTGTTGTAATTTACCGCTTAGGTTGGTTGGTCTTCGAATGTTTACTGCCAGGCAGATGTACGTGGTTTGTCCTACAGCTGATGATGTTCCAAACCTTGTCTCAACTTTTCTGCAGAGTACTGCAACACTTCGAATTCCATGCTGGTCAGAGTAACTGTTTGGATTATAATTTATCAAATAGTTTCTATGTTCTTTGCATAGTATGTTTTCCACTTCCGTAGATAGCCTCAAACCTTAATTGAGAGACATGTCCTTAGCCTCTGCATCCTTTCCACTATGATTGCTTTTGCTGTGATTGGTTCAAAGTCTTTTCACAAAGTACATTTTTTGAGATGTGTGTATCTTCAATAGTAACTTCAAAGAAATATATGAAAAATCAAATGACACTGAATGGACATTTTTTCTTTGAATTAGTCAATGGAAATCTTGAGCCTCCAGGTGTTCCAAAGGATTAGGAGAACTATGAAAGAAATGTAAAAAATAGTATGAAGGAAAAATTGCAGTGTCTTTCCTTGCATGACAAGGAAATTGTCATGCAATTTCCTATTTCATCACAGAATCTGTTAACATGGTCTGTTGAAGTCCTGTCTTAGTTTCCACTCCAAATCTAATCAGCAGACTTTTCTGGGTTAGGCACACAGATTAAAAACTATTGGTAATACAAGGGGTTTGTCTCTTATTCTCACCTCAAGTAATAATACTGTTTGTTTTAATGCATTCTTTTTTGTGACTGATGTGGTGCCATTTTTATTTACAGGTGATTCTGTGCAACATTTTGTTGGTGCAAGAGAGAGGTTCCCATTTATGCCCAGGTAATCCCCTGACTCCCAGCCACCCTGGGGGAAGCAGGAGGTCAGATCTGATCCTTCAAGGGCTGAAGAGTCAGGTGTGCCCAACCCTGCCAGATACTGAATGGGGTAGGAGCTGTTAGAGATGAAGAGTAAATGGACTTGGCTGGCAGAAAAGCTTAAATGCCTCTGAATCAATTGGACTCTCGAAGGGGCCAGCTCAGGGATCTCGGTACCTGAGCTGCGATGGGAGTGCATGGGTGTGCACTTCTTCCAGGCACAATAATGCAATTTCCTTCTGGGGATAACTGTCAGTGCCTAGAGAGAGCAAGGAAAATCTCTTCTTTGCTCTTGATGATCCTGCTCAGCATGGGATTTCCAGGTCAGAGGCTCTCTGCAACCTCCAGTGTGTTCCCAGGAGAAGCCATTTACCCTTCCTATGGCTCCTGTTTTACCAGCTGTCATTTACAAAATAAACTCTACAACAAAATACAAATGCTTGTCCATTTATGTTCCTGTATTTTATTTTCTGTATGAATTTATGATCATCTTGATCTGTGCATGTCTTTTTGAGAATGTAGGCACTAGCTTGGGGCCTTGCTGTCCTTGACCTGAAAGATCCCAAGTGTGTAGGCGTGCTTTGAAGTCTTTCCCCCAAATCAGCTTCATTTTTGTGTTCTCTGAGTGTACTGGTGGCTGTTCTTCACCTGCCAAAGACCTACACATAACAACATTGAGCCAAAGCCAAGTACTAAGTACCATTGTAATCTGGGCTTCAGATATACCCACTTTTATGCACTGTAATTACTTTATAAATTCTTATCTCAGTAACTTTATTCATAGTTATCTTGACATATTGTTTGCTATAGGTTTTGGGCTGCAAAAAACTCTGCTGGAAGCTCTTCCATCAGATTCATCACTACCACATAAATTTTTGTGCACTTTGATAATTTTTCAGCTGTAATATTTTCCTTATGATGCTAAATTTTTCTGGTGTTGTATTTCTCTGGTGCATACTTTTATACATTTCCTGGTAGAGCCTTTTTCCCTTTCAGTATTACTGATTTTTTTTCTATTTGTTTGGATTAATTTTTACTATTTTTTTTTTCCTAGAACTAAAGTAGAAATGGTGTCTATCTTACCTTCAGCTTGCGCTAATTTTTTTCTTTGCATGCTGTGACTCTCTTTCTGCTAGAGCACTGATTTGTCAAGGTAAATTATACATAGCTCAGTGTCATGTGGATTTGGATTTCTGTGCTTTAAGTTGCATCTTTCACTATTTTCCTTAGTCTAGCAACTTCCATCAAACAAAACCACATTTCTTTCTTTTACAGCTAAAAAAAAAAGAAGAGATGAGTAAATAACCTTCTGCTGCTTTGTTGTAAACTCTACAGAAGTTTTTGCAGTACTGTCTATGTAAACTACTATTTATCCAGAGTAGGATATGCTGATGGATACCACAAATCAGTTCTCAAAGAGAATTGGGAATTTGAGGAGCACTGTTACAGTCTTTTTTTGATTCTTCACCCTGGCCATATTTCTCAGTTACTTACTCTCTGAGTGTTTTGTGGTATTCTTGCTGTTATTTGGTATGATTTATTTTGTCTCTGGGCTGGTGAGCTGTGGGCTGCTGTGGTGGCCACTAAAGCCTGGTGGGGTGGGACAGAGCTGCTTGCAGGGCTGCTCTCTGCTGCCTTACAAGAGCTCTGCCTGTACTATGCTGTGTAAAGAACCCCATGTTGTATTGAGCAGGTGGGAAAAGGATCTTCTCATTCCCATTGAGATGAAATTACTTGAAGGGAAATTTGCTGTTGGAAGAGAATGGATGAGGAAGGAAATCGTCTTGGTCTGGTTTTTCCGTTAGAGTGTGGAAAATGCCCTTCTTTGGTAGGTGTCAGCCTTTTGCTGGACCAAGGGAGGAGCCAAGCCCGTGTTTGCTGGTGCAGGTGCATGGTAAGGGAGGCTCATGAAGAGCTTTGCTGTAGCCATTGTGATACTGGAGTGGCTCTGGGTATGACCCCAGAAGCTGTTGCAGATACCACTCCTTAAACCCTTGCTGCTACAAGGAGGAGACAGGCTCCTGGTCCTTTCCTACCCTAACCTCAAATTAGGAGAGGCAAAGGGCTTGGGGATAGGAGGTTGTGCCCATTTCAAAAGAGATGAAACCCCAACCCCAGGAAAGCTGAGATGCTAAAGAGAGAAATTCATTCCTACTGAGTTGCACCAGCCCTTCACACCACCCTCCACCTGTCCCCTGACTTCAAAATAGCCACTTCAAGGGATTTTTTATACATAGAATAATTGAACAGATGAGCTGAGGAAAATAATTTTTTTGTAGACTTCTAGTCCCAAGTTATAACTGCTCCCTTGTAGCCAAGGAATTCTTACAGTGATGGAGTGAGGATCAGATAAATGCCAAGTAAATAGTATGTATGTGTCTCTAGTTTAGCACAGTAGGAGAAAACATGAAATAGGAGCTGCATATCAAAAAGCTGTAGCACCATGACGAAAAGTCTCCTGATTTGCTTTAAAGTGAGGGCATAAGCTTTGGTCCTAACTCTCAGAAGAGGGTGCTATTACCTCATCTGATTTCTTTGTATTCTATAAGTATATCTATATGGTCTGCATGCATATGTATGTATGTATATGTAACATCACTGTAGTTTTAAAAGCAGGCTAAAACATTTATTTTACTTTTCCCACTGCTATAGTGCATGGTTTTTATGAAAAAATGGTCATAAAGTTGCTGCTTTTCTTGTTTTAATTACTCGCTAATGCAGTATGCAAAAAATTTTTCAGCAATATGGGGTTCTTTTGAAAAGTATAGGAAACGTTGAAAATGGAAAACCAGTGGAACATAAGGAAGAAAGAGCAGAAAAAAAAGTAGTGTCTTTATTTTATATTGCACAGTGCACAGAAAAATTTACTGTCTTGTGCAAGAAGTGAAAACAACATATTCTTATTAAATGTGTATGAAAAGCACTGAATTAAAATCAATGTATTTTACTATGCAAAAATATGATGGTTTAGATTATGCAATCAGGTAATTTTAAAAGTCTGGATATTGTTGCAGTATTTCCACTAATTTTTATCTCTTGACAATCATTGTTTGGACATTAAAATGGTCTTGTTAATTTCTTATCTTGTTTGGACATTTATTTATTTAATTTGCACCTTTAAATTAAGAAACAGTAGTTGCATATATCTGTCTTGGACGCACTGCTGATGAATGTGACTGACCTTATTTCTTTTCTTCACGTCTGCCTGCCCCTACTAACTCTTAGGGACACATCACACTTCTTCCCTACCAAAGCCTTGCTTTGAAAAATGCTACCTGGATCTGTAGCCTCTTTCTCATTGGGCCTGAGTTCAGGTACTCCACATCTCAGTTAGACTGAGCACAGTAAGCAGCGAGAGCTGTACAAGCAAAGGATCCTGCTGAGTCTGCAAGCTTTCCCCAGCACTGCTGGCATACTCCCTGGTATTCATGACTGTCCGTGAGGGAAGCTGGCACAACTGGGTTATGGTCTCCAGCTGCACCTTTGCAGAACCGCCTTGCCCTCAAGCTGCTGGTTTGCAGGCCTTTGGACTCTTACGTGACCAGGTCACCATCCTGACTCAGAGGCCAAAATACGGCCTTAGCATTAATTGATAATAATTAAATGCCATAACCTGTGACTCTGCAATTAACAGCAGGATTTTAGTTTATTTGGGATTATGGTCATAGCCGTGTTCTGGATTTAATGGGTGAATTTAAGTCCTCCTAATCATTCTACAGAGCGGAGCACCACTTCCCACAGATGTCTGCAATCCAGACCTCCTGCAAAACCCAACCATTGGCTTCAGCGGATGCTTAGAAAAGAATAATTTTCAGGATGGTTCCTATTTTGCATAAGGACCTCCTTTAGAAGGCATTTGGCTAGTGTCTCTGAAATATTGTAAAAACAAAATTCTCATTGTCCTGTGGACTGCGCCTTCTAGGTTTCTTCTGCCCTATCATCGCCATTGTGGTAATGTCAAAGAAATGATTACATAGAAAGAGGTGTAAAGATAGTGTTAAAATGACATCAAGACAGTAATCTTGCCTATTATTCCTCACTGATCTGGAGATCAGTTGGAATTTGGATGCAGACGAAATTGAATGTGGAACTTCAGAAGAATAGCAGCTTCTTGTTAGTATTTCCCATATCCTAGTTTTGTAGATCTGTGAATTGTTTATCCTCAACCAGGAATAAGATTCCAATTGTAGATATTTACTTTAGGGTGAGATGCCTCTGACTTTGCACATTTCCTTTCAATATGATAAAAGGAACCCTTATTTTAATTCCAGAGAGATTAATTTTAAATGTTAAAACAGAATAATTCTACTGCACCCTAGACCTCTGTGAAGAGAGTCTGGCAAGTTTCAAGTGATTTTAAAAAGTGTCAGTCTGGTCCCAAAGAGCTGGCTAGCATGACATTGACCACTCCATACCTTCATGTCTGGTATGTGCCTGAGATTCTTGCCGTTCCTAAGAATGCACAGGGTGAACATGAAATTACCTTCTCCAAGGACGGAGTGTCGAGAGAGAATCAAAGGTGGGTTTCACTTCACAACTTCCTCGAATTTCTCCCTGTAGAAGTGGGGTTTCAAGATGAGTAAGAGAAGGCTGTTTTGCATTCAGAACAGTTGTAGGAAGACTGATAGGGAATAAAGAGTAACTGTTCAGTTTGAGAGACTTATTTTGTGTATGTATATATATTTTGCATATATATATGCGTACACATATATATATGCATATATATATTTGACACTTATACTTTGTGTATGCATATATATATTTTGAAATACAGTGACCATATTTTTCAGGATCTAGCTTAAAAGATCATCCTGGAACAATCTCATCTGGTACTGTCCAGTATTAAGACTGATTTGTTTAGTTCTATACTACAATGATCTCATTTGCACTTTGTATTTGTTAGCAACTTCTAAATATAGAATTTTAAATCCTTGGGTATAGTTTCAGAAATTTGCTGGTTTGTTGTTTGAAAGAGTGACTCCATCTTGCATTGCAGTAAGCAGTCATCCTTGGGAGGAGTTTTAGGACTGTATGCGTTGGATGCTGCAAGCTTCCCTAGGCACTGCTGTCTGGATAGTCATCATCCTTGGAGCACAGCATGTGTGCTCCTCTGTCTTGTGCTTTGTGCTGTGATGTGAAATCTCGCTTTCTGTTCTCGTGTCTGAAACCCAAACACTTGCTCCTGAGTGCAGGACCTGGCTGAAGATAAGCCCTGCTCTTATCCTGCACAGACACACGTATGAAGGGCCCCCAAGGATGCTGGGCCAGGCCATGCCTCTCAAAGAGCAGACTTCTGGAGTGTTTCTTGCTGGGGAACATGCAGTTTATACTTTTGTGGTCCAAAAACCATGAGGTGGAGTCATCTATGAGTGTATGAATGGCAACCTTCTCCTGTTTGGTTATCCAGGTACTAGCAACCAGGCTAAGATGAGACTTTATGCTGATGAGAGTCAGTTAATAGAGTGGATATGATAAAATCAATGTGAAGCAGAATGTGCAGTCTGCCTTTCGGTAACGCCAGCACAGTATACGGTAGTTGCTCAACTTGCACACCTCACTACTAATAGCATTGAAGGATACAGGAAGAAAACCTTTCTGGAGGTGACTGCTTAGGTGAGTGTCAGGAAAAGTGGATGAGTCCATGTTGGAAAGGACTGATACAAACCTTCTAGGTACCTGAGTGCAAAATGACGATGCCTACTTAGTTCTTTCGTCACTTCTTGTAGCTATGCTGTAAGAATTGGTGTAATCAATTCTTGGTGCTCTGCTACAGGCCACAAAACTTGGTGCATAAACCCGGCACAGAATCTGTTTTCAGCTGCACCACCTATTTGTACTTCTTTTCTTGGCTCTGTCTGCAACTCACATTGTGTGCACGTATCACATATCAGGTGGGAAAATCAGGCCCTTCGTGTCTAACGCTTCTTTACAGCAGGGCTGAGCTCTCCAGCATCGTCTGATAAGATTGTGCTATACAACAGCTCATGAAACACAGGGTAAAGTGATTTCAGATACCTTCCAGCATTTTACCAGCACATAAATAGTTAGCTGCCATTGGAAATCTTAAGCTACAGACAATGGGAGATGGTAACCTCTTGTGCACAGGATTTAAAACTATAGGATCATTGACCTTGAATCGTGCATGTAGCCTGGGAAATCTAGAGTTAAGCAGCTTGCAAAGCCATAAAAGCCAGCCACCATTCTGAAGAACAGAAGCCGCCTTCTAGTTTTCCTGCTGATATTCACTGTTGTTTCAATCGAAATACAGGTAGTCCTTGAAGAATGACAGATCTTGTGAGCTTTATATACCAGTGAAATGAGATTATGCTTCATGACCCTGCTGCATTTGACTTTTACATTGAAGAATATGATTCAGGAATTCATTTGAAAATCCACAAAAATATAAATGAAAAGATTTTTATTGTAATTGCTGATTTCTCATTAATTGCACATAACTGACTCACAGGAAAGTAAGAATCATAATGAAGAAAATCAGAAATAAAAAGGAACTCACAATCTTAGTGTGTATCAGTACCGAAAAAATTATGAAAAAATATAATGAAAAGCATAAAAAACTGTATTTTTCTCACTAGCTTTATTCTTATAATATCACATTTTAAAAATACAATTTTAGAAAAAATGAACTATAGCTTTTTGCAGTGATAGGCGACAGGTCAGAAAAGCGTTTCAGAATAATTTTACACCTTTTAACCTTAAAAAATACTTTGCTGACAATTGAGAAAGGGCCTTAAAAGAAGCGCTGATAGGCATTCTCACAGCAGGGTTGCCATGTCCCATCACATAGCAGAGGGTTTCTGCATAATGTATCCTGTAATAAGAAGTGTACTGCAAATCACTGGGTTTGAGTAGCAGTTTTAAGAAAGTAATCCTTGGCATGAACTGCTATTAGTGATGACACTGAAAGTTTGTTACGTAAAACTCTTCAGAAGACACAAAGAAGGTAAACTGTTTAAAATTTTGATTCGAGCCTTGAAAGAACTACTTTGTCATAGAAATTTGCCTGCATTTAAATATATACTTAGTGTGATCTGTTTTTTTTTATTTTTGCTTATGCTTGGACAGACTCATTAAATGGAAACTGCAGTTTTGTTAAATGAATGTCACTTTTCTCTCATTCCATGCCACAAATGGTAGTTGTTTCAAAAGCGTCTTAATAATTACTGGTGTTAATTATGAATGTTAACACAGTCAATGATCACTCAGAGTCCCCATGTTGCAAACCCTTTATAAATGAAGTAAAAACTAAAAAAACCACAAAAACTAAAAAAAAAAAAAAAATTTAAAAATTCCAGTATAACAAAGACTAAATCAGTCCATCAAAGCACAGCAAGCTATATTCATGTTTTAATGGCTAGACTAGTCAAAATGGAATATGAATCTACAAGAAACCTTCTTGTTGAAATTAATTTTGTATTTGTTAGAAATGTAAATAAAAGAAAACGTGAAGGGGCCATTTCCAGGCAAGTTCTTTTCAGTGTTAATGATGCAAATCAGTGAAGTTTCTCAGTCCCTGGGGAATCTTTTTGTCTTTCTCATTTCCATAAGAATGATTTTTAGATGATTAAAATAAAAATCTAATGGAAAAAAAAATTCTTTATACTTTTCCAACAATACAGTTTAGTACATATCTGAGAAAAAAAAAAACCAAAAAAAGGTATCTGGAATTGACTTTAGACCTATAACAAATTTTCCTAGGAGAGTATTGGTCACAAAATGTTTTTATATTTCTAATGGAGACATTTTTGGTTGTCTTTAGAAGTATTTGATAGAAGTTGCAGTCATCTGAAAGCTTGATGTTTCAATGTAACTCTAGAATTTTCTCAGCAGCTAGTAAGGAGTAATGAAACATTTCATTGTGTTGTTTTGTAAGTGAGCAGTACGAGAAACAGGCAGAGACATAATAATTAAAATTTTGGCTTTCTGTATTTTTGGCAAATATTTTTTCAGAGCTAGGTTCTTCCTAAAGATCAAGGACTGGATTGATAGTGAAATACTGGAGAAGCATTGATCATTTTAAATCTGCTTTTAATCCCATCCTTCCTCCAGAAAGAAACTACCTGAGTGACTCAATAAAAAGCTGCTATTAAACCATGGCTTTGCTATAAGTCAAAATACACTCCACAGTGGTTCAGGATTGGCTTTACTTTCTCTCTTTTTCCAGGGAACAGGAAACGGCAAAAATGGGGATTATCATAGTCCATGTTAGCACCATGTCCAGCACAGATAACACCTCTCTGCGTCCCATGGCAGCGTGTAGGGGAAGGACTAAATGATGCCCCGCTGTCCCGACCCACTCTGCACAGAGAGAGAGTAGCAATGTCCCAGGCTCTGCTGGCACACACGCGCGCAGGAACACGCGTGTGCGTGTGCACACCTCCTTCTGCAACAGGAGGCACTGACGGCCTGCAGTGGACACGGGAGAGTGCTGGCCCTGCTGAGACCTCCCAGCAGGCAGCACAGCTCTCCCTCACGCTGGCAGGAGAGGGCAGGTGGCAGGAATAGCCCTGGAGGGAGCTCAGAGCAGGAGCTGCTGCTGGGCTGCACGTCCAGGAGCGGAGAAGATGACGCGAGAGGGAGCATGTTCTTATTTCCAGGCAGTGCTCAGCCAAAGCGTGTGTCCTCAGCGTTCGCTAGTTGTTATAAGTTGCCCAGGCCCAAGAAGAGAAGCGAGGCAGTGTCTTTGGTGGCACAGATAGGGTCTCCAGTGAGAGAAGAGCAGAGATGCAGGAAGTTGCTCTGGCACAGGCGGGGATCCCCACTGTGGGTTCTGGGCTGCACGAGGAGGCTGCAGGCCGGGGACGCAACAAGGAACCAAATCTCCGTGCTAGCCCTAACCAATTCACTCTCGTGGAATAGGGAGAGTGAATAGGGAGCTGCAGCCCTCCAGGAAATTCACATGGAAATGGAGATTACCATAGTTGGGACTGGATTGCTTGCCAATGGGTTCCCTCTTCAGCTGCATACGAGCCACCAGGGAGAATCAAGTTGTTCCCAGGACTGCTTGGGTTTCGGGCTTGGGTTGTGGAGGGATGAACAGAACTCTTGGGCTGGATATGGGATCAGATGGTTCAGGGGACAACTGTTCAGAGAAAACACACTAGTGTCTGATGCCTCTGTGACTCTGGGAGGTGATTTCCTTCTTAATTGTTCTCCGTAGCTCCGGACTGAAGACTTCCTCTCCTGCTCCACACTTCCCCAGCCCTGAAGGGGGTCTCCCCCAGCTGCAAAGGGGGAGACTTATGAAATGTTTCTGGCTGTGCTGAAGTCAGAGGATGCTCAAGCTCCATTATTCAACAGACAGTAGTCAAGAGCCACAAAAACTGAAATGGGGTCTAAAATCTCAAAATGAACAAAACCAGAATTAATACTTCATAATACTTTTTAAACAACAGTACTTGGAAGTATGTTTCAACATTGACTTATTGTTTGCTATCTGATATTAATATTAGAAAGGTAACTCTTTTCAAGTTATTCTCCAGACCCTGAGGACATGTATTTTCTTGTTTCCTTACATGGACAGAATACAAAATCCCAAACTTTAAGAAGAAATACACTATACTTAATGAAATCATGATTTATGACAACACTACCACTCCATACACTTAATGCTGTTCCTCCTCCTTTTGTTTAGGTGAGGCAAGGAACAAATTTCTGGAAAGCTCTTTGAAGTCTTTACGGGAAGAAACTCCTTTCCATCTGCCACTCCTCCTCACAGTGGGGTCCTGAGCCTTATACCTTGCCTCTAGATCCCCACGGACCCCTAAACAGCCCACACTACATGCCATAACCAGCAAGGTGAGAGGGAGGGTCAAAGTGAAGTGCTCCTTAAGGCACCTTCCCCTGACTACCCTGGAATCAGCCCTGCCTGCCTGTGCACAATCCTTTGCTCACCCCCCTCATCATGGGAAGCTAAAACATTTCTTCTAAAAAAAATAAATACACATGATTTTAAATGTAGGACATGACCAGTGCTTTATATAATCCTTTACAGACACCTACTGCTCAGTGCATTTCTCTGAGGTCTATGAGGCTCTGGTCCCACCCCTTTGTGGAAAGATGTTTTCTCCTTTTCCCAGAGTGTGCTTGCTGCCTGGCTAGGAGCTTGCTTGCTGGAGCATCGCCACAGAACACCGAACACAGAACACATAGTCATTTGCTTTCAGTGGCATTCCAAAGAGAAGGAACATGACCCTGTAGCCTAAGGACAGAGTGCAGATACTTGGGATTTTCTTATGTTTCAAAGAAGGGTCTGAGAGGTAAAATCAGCCTTGTCCTCACCTTTCCTTCTGAGCACATGCAACTATATGGAGATTGGGTACTGCTTCAGTGAGATATGAGTTTGATTTCTCTCAGACAGAGGAAAGATTGCACCAAAATCTGCAATTTCCTAAGGAAATAGAAGAGCATTGTGGATAATGGACAGACTCTGATGCTACATATTGCAGGGATCCTGGTCTGGCTCATCAGGTCGGTAACCTGCTCAGCTGGCTAAGACCTTTGCTGGTTGCAATCTAAACTCTTCTTCCCTGGGCTTGGAGGTTGTTCTGTGGCAGGGGATGTAACTGGTAACTTGTGAGCGTCCCATTAGGTCCAGGCCTCGCTGTGCCTGTTGCCAGGCGACACTTTGCAATGTGCATCCTGCAGCCTGTCCTTGCCAGTTAGGTACAACTCCAGTGTGCTCTCCTCTTTGTCCTCAAAATGTAGCGTTATGGATTGCAGCCTTGTAGATGCCAGGCAGGGATGAGCCTGTTCTGGGAAACAGGTCCAGCAGACCCGCAGAAAGTGTAACTGGATACTACACAGCTGACATGAACTGATGTGGAAATGCTGTCAGCTCATCTAGTCAGAAACCTGTTTGAGACTGTGCCATCTGCACACTCCACTGACTGCTCCCAGCCAGTGCCCGCTGCTGCTCGGGGCTGGAGACAGGACTGCTGCTCCTGAAACCTCAGAGCTGTTCTTTTCCCTTGGCAATGACTTCCTGCGCAGTCCTGTGGTGTGGGCTGGGGCTGGCTGGGGCTAAACAGGGTGATGTCAAGCTGGGGTGAGCTTTCCAGTCAGATGCAGGTTGTGTGAGTACACGTTGCTCAAGAGATGAAGAGGCTCATGGTGTCTGCCCTGTCCATTCGCTGGGCTATTCATTAATTTATTTGTGCTAGTTTTACAGGAAATATCCCTGCATCTTTAACAGTTTCTTTGTCTAGTGAGCCATAGAAAAGGCAAAATGAGGTCCTATAGGAAAAGAGATCTGGCTGTAACGCTTACTTTTCTTCCTTTACCCTCTTCTCCAAGACTGGATCAAGAATTTCCTCATGTGAATCCCAGGAGCATCTGCAAAGTAAGTTAAAGTAGGGGTTGTTTTCCAGACCACTCGCTTGGAAAAGAAAAAACAAGTGGTCTCACATCTTTTAGAGCAAAATAGAAGAACACTGCAAACACTAATGTTTCCCTGGGGCTAGACAGCCTCCAAGCAGGAATTACAATTATGAATTTAGACATGTTAAAATGCCTTTGTGCTGTTTCAGGGGCCTAAATCCCACCTGACTCTATTGGGGTATGTCAAGGACCCACTTGAAGAGAACTTTAAGGCACAGAGAAAGTGAATTCTTACTAGACTTTATAATATCATAAGAATGAAATTGAAATTGCTTACCCAGTGAAATGGTTTTTACTGATCCTCTTATGGTATTGGGAAGATCCTCTGTAAGTTTTCTGGAACCATCCTTTCTGGATGAGTCCTGCACACATGTTATATCTCTCAGAGAAGTGATATGACATGGGATATCTCTGGTGCAGGTGCAATAGGAGAGTTTTAAGCGTTAGAAAAGTACATTTGGAAGTGCGAACTTTCTTCACTAAGAGGGTAAATCAGTCAGGATAACGAATCCTGTTACAATTAATTAATTAGTGCATTCATTGGGAAGGACTATGAAAAGTCTAGCTACTTATCCTAGAAGATAGGCTGAAGCCAACACTAAATTTACATTTCAGTACGGACAAAATATATCCCAGAGGACGTGAACAGGAAGACCAGTCTGTTTCACATTTGCAGAAAAGTGTAGCTCTGTTGCTGTCCCACTGCTCTCAGGTATTGCCCAAAAGAGGAATTCTCAAGAGGAAGCTCCTGTTATTTGTGTTTGTCTCCAGTGTTGCCCTACCACAGTTTTTCATGGAGGAGACTGGAAATGCATCATACTTTTGCAAAGGTTCTAATAAGCAGTTTTGACGTGCTTCCCAAGGCAAAATGTGGCCACTGAATAAGCTGTGTTTATGGTAGGGATGGTTTTGTTCTAGGAATTCAGGTCTAAAACTCCGAAGAAATCTTCCTGCTTTACTGATGCATTTCACTTTGGGTTTTTTTGTCACGGAGAGCAGCATCTCAAACCGCACGGCCCAACTCCTAGAAAATTCACCCACCTCCCAGTCTTAAAATCCACGCTTGCCTTAGGCCCACAGCTTATGGAAAAGTTGTCCTGGGAAAGATGTCTCCCTCCCCTCCTCCTCCTCCACCCTGCAGCAGGACCCATTGTCTGCCGGCGGCAAGGCATAAAGGAGTTAACGAAGGAGCCGGCAAGGAGGTATGACGGGGTGATGTCAGAATATTTCCAGGGAAAGAATGTGTTGGGGGCGCTGGCCGGGCTGGGGCTGGGGCTGGGGCTGGCGGCCCCCGGCCCCACCCCGACATTCTTCTTGTCCGGTTCCCACAGGCGGAGAGTGGCACGGGGGGTCAGAGTGGACGAGCACAAAGAGAGACCCCCTGCTGCCGGGGCCATCGTGCTGGGCTGTCACTGCTACTAATTCATGACTTCACCTTTAATCTCACTGATCCATTATAGGTTAAAAAGAGACCCATTTTACAGCTGACAAGATTGAAGGGAGCGCAACCCAGGAACTGGGGGGGCGGCGGGGTGGGCATGGGGTCGAAAAAAAAAAAACAGAGGGAGAGAGAAATAACCCCCGCTAAAGTTTGTATAATTGGGACCATCTGCTAAAAATAGATTTTGTGGGGTTTGTTTGTCCTTTCCCTTCACTACAACAATATCTATTTTAAGAGGGAAGCTGAAAACTGCAGCTAAATCAGAATTTTAGCGCACAGGGTCAGAGCAAAAAGGAGCGGGGAGGAGAGGGAAGAAAAAAGAGTAGGATTTTTGGGCCAGGGCTGCACAGTGGAAAGGATGGGAAGCATTGAGATATCTTAGTGCTGCTTTAGAGCATGTCTGGTGAGGTCATCATGAGGAAATGACTAAGAAATTTATGAAATGCTGATGTCAAAGGTAAGCTAATCAAATCAACATTGATTCAGCAGAGTAATAACTATGTGTGTGTGGCACTTACAGCATGTTTATGACACAAATGATGAGTTTTCAGAAATCATTAGACCTACTGTGCTGTGAGCTGTAGATGAAGTCTCCAGAAGTAATTCCACTACTTTTGTTAGTATCATAATCACATTCAATTTGTCCTTTAATGAAGATTTTTATGCTGTTATTTCCAGCAACTAGAGCACATATTTTCAGTGAACTTCAGAAAGTAAGCAAATTGGAAAGAAAGAAGTGGAGTCTCTGAAAAAAACTCAGCAAAGGAATGATAATTTGCCATACACCTGAGAAAAGAATGAATTTTTAGCATATAGCAAAGAATTCAACATTCTTACATTTCCTAGTTTTGTTTTACATCAGTGAGGAAGCTGTAGTACCTGTGTGTAATGGTAGTTTGGGGGCTTAGGGTATTGCTACTTTTTGCTTCCTCTAACTGATGCTCTTTGACAAAACCTTTTAACTCCCAAAGCAGTTTTACCAAGTCCATCAAACTAGTTTATTGCTCCTACTGTCCTGATTGTATAAGAGCACATTGAAGCTTAAGAATATTGCTGGATTCTCCCTGTCTTTTGCCCTTGAACTGCTGGAGCTGCATCTTGTAGGATTTTGCAATGTAAGTATGTAGTTTTATACTGCCAGAAGTGCAGAGCTTTTGCATCTGCTACAACACCCTGTTCCTTCCTTTTCCCCTTCCCAGCAGAGGAACTCTGGGAGTTATTGGCATCATGGTTGCCCCACTGCTATGAGGTGAGGGTGGAGAGTGGGAAAGTTTGTCATGAGGATGCAAAGAAATTTGCAAAGGCTTTTGGGTTTCTGGGATGCAAGTCTGTGAAGGAGATCAGCTGCTGGTGTCTGTTGTGGGAAGGTATAAGAGAGAATGGGGACCTTTAGCATGAGCCATTGTCAGTTAAGGTCGGTGATGAAGGTCCTGCTGAAAAGAGTCTCTGGATCAGATCTAAACCTGTTTTCCTAAGAGTGACGTGGCCTGCAAATGGAGGCAGATTGAGGTCCGTAGCTGGCCAGTGCCTTGGACACATTCTGCTTACTTTAGTCACACAAAATGACGTATTGGTGCAAGTTTCCAGGATCAAAACAGGCAGCCCTTTCATAGGCAAAAGCCCTAATGAAGTCACTGGCATGCAGCCTCGCTGGCCTAAGGCCTGCAGGCTATTTCCCTAGTCAATACACTGGACCTAATCTTATACCCCTTGAGCATCAAACTCCATGTGTATTTTCTGCAAGTATTTGTTCTCTTTCTGCAAAAGTGCAAGATTTGTGTGCTGTAGAGTGCGGTGTCAGTGAGCAGCTGCTTCTCCTTCAGCATGAGTTGTTCAGCACACAGACTTCATTGGCTACTGGTTGGACAAAACCACGCTGCAAAGCTGAGGCGAGGAACAGCAAGGACCTAGGCTGCCAAATAACAAACCTCCTGTTTTAGTTTGTAAGGGTCTGGAAACAAAACAAAACAAAATTATTAAAGCAAAAGAAAATTTTAAAAGGCCTCAGCAAATATGAAGAAAATATGTATTTTTACCTGGTAATCTGACTGCTTCTAATTTAGGAACATATTAACTCCTCTGGTTAAGTTGAATGCAATCAGTGAAGCTGATTAACAGCGAGTTAAGAGTTACCTTGCAAAATGGATTTCATTAGCTCTTTGTAAGCTTAGTCCTTCTGGTTTCTGATCAGTCAGCTGGAATTATTTTTCCCATTCCTAAGAGTATAAGAAATATAGATTGGAATGGCAGCTTCATATATTATCTTGGTTACAATACACTAGTGTCTCAATACACTAAGTTAAAGTGATAAAAATCATAAGGATGTTTCCATAAGGATGTTTTGTTTTAGGCAAGGAACTTGTATTTGCTCTTTCTTTCTGGAATTTTTGATTAAAGTGTTTCCCATGAGCAAATGTTTTAATGCAATGCCCAGACAAAAAGGTAAAAAACATCTTTTAGAACTGAAAAATTACTATCTCCTCAATACTTCTCAGAAAATTATAGAATGAATAAAATCCTTCTCATATTTTTTTTTTTTATAAGTTTTGTACATACTCTGCAATGCACCTGTAGACAGGCACCCAGAAGGAGCCAAGAAAGCAGCTTCTGTGTGTATTGGATGGATTAGGTATGAACTGCTGAACTGGGTGGCAGCAACTTGGCCTGGAAGTAAAAGAGGAGGGAATGAAGGTGATCCAGGTTACCAAATAATTGTTCATCCTCCCTGTTACCACATCCCTGTCACTTGGTAGGATAAGTGTTGGCAGTTCATGCAAAACAACCCTGAAAGGCTCTGCCTCTAGCTGTGCTAGATCTGGTCTAAGCCCACGGGCAGGCTCTCAGCTCAAATATATCTGAAAACGTGGACCTTAAATATTTAGCTTTCTCTGGGAACTGACTTCCTTTGACAGCCTGCATCCATATTGTCATCATGCTTGGTGTGCTATAAATACATCCATGATCTTTGATGCCAATCAGCTAATACCAGGTCCTTATCACAACAAGCTCACACATCTCACAGTGTGCTCAAGGAGTTATCTTTCTATCTCCTTTTTAAAGATGAAACTAATCCATTGTAAACCCCATAAAAAGGAGCCACTCACAGGGTGAAAGTATAAGTGTGGTTTTTAAATGGTATTGTATTTGTCTCATGATGCTTGCCATTAAAGACACAGGTATGAAAAGATGCTCTCTGTTTTTATGCAGCACTGCTGTGGAGATAGAGTACGGTTTTCCTTGTGTTTGCCAAGGGAGTTGTGCATGGTTTAATTAAAATGTATTATTATCAAAAGGCTTTTTCTTTTTAAAAGTAAAGTCAAGCATCCTACTGAAGACACAGGACATTCATACACCCAAATCTGTGTCAGCATCCTGCTGGCAGTAAGAGCTTTTGCACAAACATCTGATTGCAGAGTCGGAATTCAACAAGGCAAGAAGAAACAGGCTGAAGAGCAACTACCTAAATACATGCACTAACAGAGAGAGTGGGAAGCGGAACTGAGAGAACAATAAATGAAGAAACAATGAAAAGGTCAAGCACTTATTCAGGATTCGTAAGCACAAATGTTGCAGTTCAAGCAGTGCAGGTGAAAAATGAAATTCTGTCTCTTCACAAATATTTTTTTTGTCTCCAGTTTCTGTTTTCCAGCTCATGAATACCACTGAAGGAAATCTTGCTTATAGTAGAAAAACCCAAATATGAGATGCAAATAGGTCATGGGGCAATCAAGACAGGACAAAGCTCCATTTTTGTGACTGTCTTCAGGCGAATGCACTGAATTAAATGAAAGATACATTTTGTGCAAACGATGTTGGAACATTTGATGCAGAAACATGATCTTCCATCCTTCCTTTCCACATAGTGCTGGTTCAGCCAGAAGTGGGTGGATGGCAGAACCTTCACTTGCTGTGCAAGCGAGCTGGGGCAGTACGTACGTGGTGATCATGATTCTCCAAGCTCCAGAGTTTTCAGAGCATCTGGAGCAGAGGGTTCCCCGATTGTGGGGGGCTCATAGGTGTCTCGTGTGTCCACACACATACTGAGGCTAACTGGGGGCAGAGGGCAGGTGTACCCACATGTAAGTGAAGAGTTGTTGAGGAAAATGGAAGAAGGAAATTGTCATCTCAGGGGTTGTGAAGTCTAATACTATTTGAGCTACTTTTACAGCCATCAGACCAAGATCTCTTGGAAAGGTTAAAAGAAAGCCAGCATGGCACATTAAAACTCCGTATGTGGTACCTTCAGGGATTCCCTTCAGCAGTGGTGTACCCCACAGTACTCCTTATTCAGGAAAATTTATGTCCTTTTCTCAAATATTCTTTGGTGCTGTTTACATTCCTGATCTTCTCCATCCCCTTCCTGCAGTGCATATGTTCCTCTGCTCTTTGGTGGTTTTCCTTTGGTACGTTTCCTTGGCACGTGGTCCTTTCCTCCTCCGGACCTCCTACCTCGTCACCTTCTCCCACTGGCAATTCTGGCCCCACTGTTTTTTTGTATAGTGCTTGTACAGTTCTTTCTTCATGCTCTAGAAAAAGCAAGGCAGAGGTGCAGTGTCAGACAACCCTTGATGAAAAAGGAGGGGATGGGTCTGACAACTCCATGAACCTGCAAGTCACTCACACTTGGAATCCTCTTGGCTTTTGCTGAGACTGGTTGCAGTAGGTGACTGGGCTACAGAAACTGGTTTACCCAGAACTGACAAGACAGCAAATGCAGTGCCACAGCTTTGAGAAACAAGTGTGATTACACAGTAGCCTAATTTCCATTTAAATATAATCTCAAATTGCTCCTGTATTTCTCTGACAATATGCAGGGGTAAAAATAAATTTAGTTTGGTTTAAAAAAAAGACAAAAACAAGTGAAAGCAAACAAACTTTCAAATTAAATCCCCATTTCAAATTAAATCTTTCAAATTACTTCATTAATTAATTAAACTTTCAAATTAATCCCCA
>WAAG01056344.1:15631-38956 GCA_013390105.1 Tichodroma muraria | reverse complement strand
GGACTGTCTGGCAGCTCAGTTTAACTACGAAAACTCTTGCCTTTCTTTTTTCTGTATAGCATCACATGAGGAGAGAGCATTGCTCTGTCATCAATGCTTTTGGGGTGTTACATTGAGAGTTGATCCCACCCTGATTAATTTCTGACAACAGGCAGCTCACAGCATAACACTATTCTCTTTTTAAAAATTTATTTTACACTCTTTCCTGCTTGATTAATATTACAGCTATTTTTGCCTGAAACACAGAATTATTTCTCTGTGCAGTTCTCATTGAGAGATCCAAAGGGCTTCTTTCCTAGTATATCACAATTAAATAGGAAAAGGTTATCTGGCCTTTCTGAGAACTCATTTAAAATGAAGGGAATAAGAATATTTTCTCAGTTTTTTTTTTTCTGACTAATAACGTGCAGAGATTACATTTTGCATTTTGGTCCAAAATCCAATCAGTTCTTTTTATTTCTGTATGTAATGTAATTCCTTGGCATTTGAAGAAGATGGCACTGGAAAACAGTGCATATGGGTTCGCTTTTTTCTTTCTATAAGCAAGTTATTTTGATGTAATGAATAGAATCCCATCCTCTGTCAGAGTTGATCAAATGTGAATTAAATAACCAGACTGTATTAAAGTCTGTGACTAAAATGGTAAATGTTAATATGATTCATTCAAAACCGTAGGTATAAAATACAGTAGATAAAAATTTATCTTGGTCTGCTAAAGTCAAGTTAATTGGAAGAAGGGCAGTGCAGGAGCGGGTGGCATTTTGTTTTGTCATGTTGTGACCACAGGGTGTTTCAGAATAGTTTGAGNNNGGTGTTTCAGAATAGTTTGAGTTTGTTAAAAGGCAGATTTTGCTGGAAGGGATAAATGCAGGATTGTGTTTTGTCAATTTCTAATAGGAGTGGAATTTCATTAGCGCTACTATTCATTTATGTTGTGGGAGGAAGAGTAAAATAGATTCTCATTGACTTAAAATGTCACTGTCAATTCTAGCTGCTGGAATTCTCTGCAGTTTGTTGGCTGAATATATAAAAGAAAATAGGACTATGGGTCAGCCCTGTTCAGTCTAATTAGGATCTGTGAGGTTTTGTGTGGGCTTAAACATTTGTGGGTTTTGTTGTTGTATAACATTGTGCTTTTGTCTTTTCTTCTAACACCCACACGCTCTTTGCTTTCTGATAGTGCTTCATATTTATTTCTGTAATGCAAACTGTCCTCTTGATTGCAGAAGCATAATCTGTTGTGCCTGCACTTCATACCTTTATGTCCTTCATCTCTTGGAAAGTCCTTGACTTTTGTATTCTTGGTCTATCCAACATAATGTTTACATGATTTTCTTGTCCCACTGCTGACAGTCCTTTCTTCAGCGTTTTTCTCAAACTTGTGTTTATCTTCTCCTTCAAAGAGCTGTATGTCAAATCTCTATCCCTTTTTCTCTCTTCACATTCATTCTTCTTCTGTTCTGTCTTTCTAAGCTGTGTTCTTGTCACAAATTTCAGAATACTCCTTGTAGGGCAGCCTTTGAAATCAAAGTCTGCATAGTGGCAGAAAGATATATGTGATTAGGTTTTGCTTTGGCTTAAACAGAAGAATTACCATCTCTGCCAGTTTCAAACAATCTGGCTACTAAATCCTAAACTTCTGGGAGTAAGGTTTCTTATCTTCTTTTGTTTTGGTAGAAATACTTAGTAAAGATTACTGGGAAATTCTGTCCTTCCTGCTCAAAGTGACAGATGATATTGAGATGGAATTTCCTGCTAGTTGTTATGAACAGCCTTCGAATTATGGCTGCCATGAAATTCTGCATTAGCGCACAGTGAAGTGACTTGAAAACAAAGCAAATGAAATCAGAAATACCTATTGTTAATCTTCATTCAGAAATACCACATCAGCTGAAAATCACTTCAGCTTCTTGTGACTTTTTGATCCTGTAACTTGTGAAGATAAAGTGTCATTCTCCTGCAGTCATTTCCTATATCTTAAAAATGACAGTTGTGTGAGGAAAGGCTTTCATTTATAGATCATCAGTCTCCCCATCAAAAATTTGTAATAACTGCGTTATTTTTTCCTGATTTTCCTGCAAGTTTATAAACTCACAGAATAACTGCCTACATTCCTTCTTCTAATAACCTCAAGGGCAATTATATCACCTGGAAAGGCTTCGTTGCTTGTTCTCTGATATTTTTAAAGTTACTATCGTTGGTGTTCACTACAAGTATTGAAGACCTCATCTTTAGAGGTCTTTGATGAAAAATGAGATGTGTCTGCTAACACTTGGGTACTTCCTCCTTGGTTCAGAGAGAAATGTCTGATGTCTTTATAGGAGCAATTGTAAATGGCAGTGTGTTTGACAGGGAGGGTTATTTCTCTAATTCCAAAAAAGCACGTTAGATTTAAACAATTACAAATACAATTATTGTTAATCTCCCAGCTGTTCTATAGTAGGTAAAGTCTAGCACTTCCTTTTTTAAATATGGCTGTAGGAACTACTCCTTCTCAAAATATTTCCACTTATCTCTGAAGTCATAATTATGGTATTCATCATATTTGAATATAATTGCTACACTTTGCATTCTGTTCAAGTCATAGGACTTCAGTAAGGAATTAATTTCAGCTATTGCTTTCTTGCCTATTGGAATCTGAATTTCGGACTTCATTGCCTTTGTTTTTTATCAGTTGCAGTGTAATGTTTCTAATGAGGCTGTTTCATGCAGAGTATTACTCTAAAATGGAACTAGACATTTGCAAAATAATAAGTAAATACCACGTAGGTGGTTATAGGTGGTTATCAGGTGCACAGAGATTCTGGATACAGCAACTGCAGCAGCTCCATGTTAATCGTATTGTAGACAAATTCTCCTAAATTATTTCATTTCTTTTCAGAAAAATATTATCTCCGTATAACAATACTTAATTAATACTTGTCAAGTGTTTGAGGTGTTCTGCTTTATGAAAGGTATAGCTGGGTAGTTTCAAATATTTATTCTACTGGATGCAATATAAATGAGTAGAACAGACCAGTAATAAACACATGCCTCTCTCACGTGTCCTGAAAGAATTAAAACACTCAAAAAAGAAACTGGAATATTTAGAGACTTGTGCTCCTGGTAGATGAAGACTTTATGAAGCATTTTCAAAAGCCTGATAAATGTAATAAACTACAGATGCATCAGCTTGTTCACTGTGTGCTGCCAATCACACGGAAATTGGGACGAAGCTTTGAAGTAATGTAGGACTATATAATAATATTATTCTGTGCCTTTTTGGAATGTGTGACCTCCTCATGGGAAGAATTGCACATCTGCACTCTAAAGTAGATATTCTCAGTTTGGAACTGAATAGAAAAGAGTTGCTAAGCCCAGTCATTTTCTGTTACAACCATGGTGATTTATATATTTAAATGTAACAATTTTCCTCCTAAAAATAATTACTATTTGTGTTTTGACCCTCTTTATTTGATTTGGAAAGGCTTTCTCTGATGGGTAAAATTGTCCTGATTTCCACCAAAATGAACATCAAGAATAGCTGCTCATTTTAGAGCAGTGGAGTTTGAGCTCACATCAGTGAGAACTTTAATGGAACATGATGATGCTTGACCTTGTTGTTCCTGCCACCTTTCTCTTTTCCTTATCTCTGTTGAAGAAGAGAGAGTGAATTTTGGGAGAAGTTGCTCACAGTAGCTTTCTCTCTTGCTGCTTTCCCAGTGCTGCTGCTGAGCAGTGCCTGGTGCTCTCTGCTTAGCTGTGCAGTGACATTCCTGCTGCACGCCCTGAACACAGCAATGTGCAAGTCAGAGGCAGTGCAATACAGCATGGGGCCTGGGAGGTTTGTGGAGCATCCCCGCTCTCCCCACCAGCCCAGGGTGGAGACAGACTCAGCGTGTGCTGAGCACAAATTATTCTGAGTCTCTCTGCACATTTTTCTCTTCTTTATCAGTCTTTGACTGGGATGCTGTGAAGTTTCTTAGTCCTTAAGTATTATTTCCAAGTGCAGCCTTGCTGCTGAGCAATTGTAGCGATACCAGAGTTCAGTTTAATAGTGTTTCTTCAAGAGCTTGGGTCCTTGACTGATTTGTAGAGGACAAATGAAAAGAGCAGTTGCAAATGGGTTTCTGTGCTATTAGAGCTCTAAACAGCCTTCCCTCTTGGCTGTGTGTCAGATCATACCTCAGGGAGGGATGGGTGGGCTATGAACCTTAAAAAGCTCTAAGTATTTAAGTGCAGGGTCAACTTTTCGTATCAGTGGGTGTCTTAAACTGGTCTCGGAGTGCTCAGCTGTAATAATTTTCTTTAATATTTTCAGGTAGCATTGAAGGTGGTAATTGAGTAGCAAGTGTTTTGAGTTTTTACATTTCTCAATAATATTTACCTATAATTTACTTAAAATTTCACTATAGAACCTCGGTTTTGGATTAATTTTAAAAAAGCATAGTTGCGGCTTATTGTGCTGTGGGGAAAATTTGTGTCTAGTATATCAATAGCTGCACAAAATCTGGTAGGAGATGAGTGGGCCATGCCAGGAGAGGAAGAGGCTATTAGGAAGATCTTTTAAAGGAGAGACATTAGCATACAACTTCCTTCATTACTCAACTATTCTAGGGTATTCCATCAATGCATAACACATTAAGCAAGGAAAAGGGAACTACTAGCTTGTGGCCTCTACCCTGTAGATCCTTGAGGCTGTGTAACCTCTCTTCCCGTACAAATTTGTAGATTTCACCTGTTTCTGGAGCTATCAGTTCCAGCACACTACACTGGCCATTCTCCTCAGTGATACCCCCTTTTTTTTTTCTTTACTCCTCTTAGGTGTGCAGAAAGTGACAGGCTTGAATTGATTCTGGCAAGAAGCCATAATAGTTGGTGCAGGAAGGCTGTCATCTTCTGGTACACAGAAGTGGTTTCTAGATGTGAAATCCATACCCTGATCCTTTGCTTCACCTGCTGTTTCAGTGGCACTGTGTGGGTTCAGTCTGTCACTGAAACATTCATGCTTTTTTGTTTACAGATGGCTCTCTGTGGCTGATTTATGACTTGGTGGGGACATGACTGCCTGGTCTCTTAATTTCTCTATTATTTCACGTATGAAAAAGATGTATTGGCCACTATTAAAGAAATAGCCTTATCAAAGAGAAGAGATAATTACAAATTGCCATTAACGTTCTTTGAGGATGGCTAATTGTGAGAAATTGGGAGGAACAGCAGAATGGAGAAGTTTAAGTGCCAGTTTCTCTGGCCTCCTATTTAAGCATCAGGCCTACCTTGTATAATAAAAGCTATTTATAAATTGCTGCTCTGTTAAACGTGTACAGAATTTTACGATGCATAAATTGGGAAGCAGAGCCAGCTAAGGGACTTAGCAGAGTGATGAATGGATGACAGGGTGCAAGACTGGAACTGTGTTTTATTCATGGATTGTGAGGTCAAGAAGAACTGCTGGGAAGGGCTGGCAGTTGAAGGAGAAAGATACAGAACCCAAGAGATAAAGAATCCAGTAATCTGAGAATTAGCAAGCCACATTGTTACGCTTCTTTTTGACAGTTACGACTCCAGGTAGTAGCTTTTTATTTTAACTTTGCTATATTTTCTTGAGTTATTTTTATTCTTTTGCCCAGTTCCAGTTGCATCACTTTCTTCAGCTGCTTCCAGTGTCAAAGCCCTAATTCTCCTAAATCTCAGTAATTTATTCTCTTACATTTTAAGGAACAGGTTAGAAAAGGGTTCCACCCCCCATTTTTCTTTTGATACAGCCACTCACCCCCACCCATTTACAGTGTAGAAGGTGTGTGATCATGATCATGCAGTTCAAAATCATAGTCTTGATCTGGGGCCCAGCTAGAAGTTCATTAATCTGTTCAGTTTGGGTTGAACTTGTCAGGGCTCAAAAGATTAATAGAGGCTGATAACTCATTAAGATGCTGTTTAATTCTGTTGGTCATGCAGGTATTCCTGAGCAGAATGCAGTTAATGCAAGTTAATTCCAAACACGTGAATTAAGTTCACTGGTTTGCAATCATTATTTGTAGTTTTGTCACAGGGTATGTTCAACCCTGTTGGTGCATTTTATATCCACAAATACCGGAGTGAAGAACAAATCAAGATGAGGCCAGAATAGAGCTGCTTTGGACCAATTAATGAAATCTGATTTCCTTTCATAAATTTATTGTAGGGTCTTCCTGTATTTAATTTCAAATTGGCAGATAGATTGTTTAAGGAATATGTGGTTGCACTTAGAAATGTATGTTTTTCTCTTACATGTTCTCTGTGTAGAAGGATTTAATCTGTAAGGATTTCTGCCAAAAAACATTGGAAAGGAAATTAAAGAGGCGCTCAAGATAATCATCTCACAGAGAAGAATTCCCTTACCTGGTTGCAAATGAGAAAATATAACCTGATTAGTTTTACAGTAGCAAGGGCCTTTAGTTTTCTTCTGGTAGCTTGTAGGGTATTTAAGAAAACAGGAGGAGTAAAGGACTTTGATGTTTGGGGAAACTTCAGTACTTTTTTCATGCAGAAATGACAAGAGATTCACTTTTACAAACCCCAGTATCCTGATGTACTCTTGCTGTTGTCACATTGTAATGCAATAATTTGAATTTTAAAAAACCATAGGCAAGCAGTATTAAAAAAAAGACTACATCTGACAGTGCCTGCAGTATTAGTTTTGGTTTGATTTGTGTGTTGCATACTAACAGTATTTGTTGGCCAGATTTTATCCTGCTTTTGCCACCAGTGCTGCTGAAGACCCCTTTAGAGCATGCAGGGAGTGGGTTGAGAGTGGGTTCATTCTTTTCACAGCATCTTTTACAGTAGAATGATATTTTTCTGGGAATGGCCTGTTGCTCCCCGGGCTTGCAGTGTTAATCTGATGAACCTGTAGTCTGGGAATGGATGAGTGGGATCCACAGCAGCTATTCCAGTGGAGCTGACAGACCATGTGGGCACTCCTCTTGAAGTACAGCCTATATCTTAGTCTTCTAATTTTACGTACATGTTGACCCAGAATGTGACAAACTTGTTTGGTGCCTCTGTCCTCCCTGGTTAGATTAAGGTTCTTCACCTTACAGTGAGTACTTGGATTTATTTATTTTTTTTTTCTATAGCAAATGCAATTTGAGGGGTATATTAGTTTGTTCGCACCGATAGTACCTTGTAGTTGGAATAACATAAACATCTGTTCTACAAATAATGTTAAGTACAGCCTGCATGCTAAACAGAATGCAAGGGGAGCGTGGCAGCTGTTTTGTGAATGATTTAGATCTTAACTTTGAAGTTAAGGAACTATTAGCCCTATTGTAAAGTTAATATTTTTGAAAAAAAAGTTAGGCTAGGTTTTTTTCCCAATAGTAATAACTTGATACTTGCCTTCTAAATTGTCAATGATGCTTCTTTTATGGGAGCATATTTTTGCTAGCTATTTTATGCATAAAAGTAATATATATGTATGAATATTATTATTAGTGTTAGTATTGTATGATAATCAGAAACGGCTTTCCCACTATTCTTGATAAAATTTTTAAAATTAGGTGTAAGAACCAACCTCTCATTGCAAGTTAAGCAATGTGGAGCAGTACATAGGAAATCCCATGGTTTGCAGTAGTTAATAACAGCATTTTTTGGAAACGGTACGAAGATGGCATTGCCTGTTTCCACGTATCACAGCTGGTGTGCTAAGTGCCATATTTTCTCTAAAGTGCTTTCCCTGCTGTTATTTCCTCCCTGAAAAGTTGATGGTTGAATCAGTCCCTAAAAGCAGAGTGCCCCTGGGAGAAGCTCAAGACACACAGGAAACAAGCTTAGTCTCAATGCAGGTGTTGGCTCATACATGAGCTGGATTTCTGTGCTGTAGTACGATCAGATGAAATGATGCAGTGAACAGAATTCATTCTTTCAGTGTCTGTTACTTTGTGCTCTCTGTATATGGGATTTTTATGGAAATTAGTGGACATGCAGCATTATGCATTTGGCTTGAAACATGAAGTGGGAAGGAGAGTACATGATGTCTTACACAGAGCTCTGGAAAGGAAGCAAATTGCATGCCTACCTGAAAATAAAAGGCTCACTAATGTGGTGTTTAATGTGTTTTCCCAGGAAAGCAATTACGTACTTTAATCCCGAAGTCTATGAAGTATATGCATTACATGTGTCACTTTTGTATACATTGTTTTGCTTCTCTCTGGATTTGACAAATTAGACTGGGTTTGGACCAAAGCCAAATAATATGAGCCAATTTCATGCCTTGTGAGTTATTGAAGAGAATGTTTGGTACCTAAAGCTTCAGTTTGCTGGCTCTCCTCCCATTTCTCTTAATCCCTTTGGGAATCTTGGTTATAACTCTCTTTCAGAGGCTCAACAATTTCTGAAGGCTGGGTTACTATACCAGTGGAATGGAAGGAATTTTAAATATGATCTCCCTTTCCCCTGACATTTGTCCCTTTCTGGTTTGAAGTCTCCTTTTTGCTAACTCTAGAGAGCAGCTATGTGGGATCAGAAAATATGCTTTGATCTTAATGGATCCCTGTCACAAAAATCACTATCTGAACTTGGGATCAGAGGATGTTCCGGGCAGTAATTTGATTTTGTTTTCTGTATCTCTGCAATATATTTATTAAAGATTCCATGAGCTATTCTCTTACTGGAGCATGTGTTTCTCTTTTGCTTGATGAAGTTTCTTATGAGACAGGGTTGCTGGTTTGGTGCTGTAACAGCAGCATGAGGAAGACAGACAGACAAACAAGTAAATTTGACATACAACCATGTTGTTGGAGTAGAATATATTTTGTACAAATGTGGTCAAATGTGAGCTTTTATAATAATTTGGGGCTGGATTTTGTTGTATACAGTCCAATGAATTGTGTGAGTTTATTGTGAGATGTGCAGGGGTGATTTTAAGAGCACTGGAGAGGCCTATTAAACTTACCTTAAAGGCTTTTATTTTTTAATGATCCGTTACCTCTCCTTGTATTTCTATTATTTCAGTTTGCTAAGGTCTGAAATAGCAAGTATTTTAAATGGGAGAAGATACGTAAAGATGAACTGAAAATGTGATTTGTGAACCTCTTTGGATTTTTTTGGGATACAAGTATAAATACAGAAAGTCTGTTAGAGCATTGTAAAGACTACAAAAGAATAGTTTTCATGGAAAGAAGTTATTTATTACATAACAAAATGAATGTATTGATCATACTTTAAGAAGCAAAGGTCAAGATTTTACTCAATTTACACAGGATGCTGCATGGAAACATATTATTTAAAAGAAATTCAAATTGTATTAATGCTCACCATCTAGAAATGTTTGTATAGCAGCTTTTCCTTTTCCCACATAGGAGATGACTTCTGTAATCTGTGTTAGTGATACACTGTAGAAAGTTTAATAATGGTACAGCTTTATTAGTGCATAAATCTCTGTTATGGCAACATAAATCTCCTATGACAAACTTGAGACAAAATCATATTAATTGTGTCCTTCTATTGACTTCAGCTGAGTCACGTACAGATTCTTTGACAAAATTAAGTAAGAAGAAATGCAAAGAGGCTGCTTGTCAGCTTCATCTATATAGGCAAAGTAAAATAACTTAAAATAGGGAGTAACTATGTTAACACTTCCTGGAGAGAAGGCGTTGTATAGATACTGATGAATTTGCCTCTTTCATGATCACAAAGTCCTCATCCCCATTCC
Organism: Tichodroma muraria; assembly: GCA_013390105.1. NCBI lineage: Eukaryota > Metazoa > Chordata > Aves > Passeriformes > Sittidae > Tichodroma > Tichodroma muraria. The sequence goes on along the minus strand of WAAG01056344.1, from coordinate 29,283 downwards.
TTGTGTAACTAGCTTTAAAGTAGAAAGAAAAGAATCTAGTGTAATACAACCATAGTAATTGACATTAACATGTTGTAGCTGGGATTCCTGGCAAGATGGGCTGGAAGATGAGGAAAATCATAATCTGGTAGCATAAATTCCTCAAGACAAATCTGTCTCTCTTCTCAGTGTAGGTCGCTGTCTGTGGGGAATGTCATCATACTTTCCTCATGTTGCAAATGGCAGCCACTAATATGGAACTTTGGATCAATTGCTTCATTTCTGACTGCAGTTGCTTACCCATGGTGCACTATAATGAGCTTATTTTCCATAGTGATTGTATTTAGGTGGGGGCAGTGTAGAGAGAAGAAAAAACAACTGGAGGGATTATAAAGAAAGCAAGGAACGTGATTTAAAATCCTTCATGTGGAAAGAGGAGCTTAGAGATGCTTCTTTTTCCTCACTTTTTGCATGGATACTCTTCTTAATTTTTCTAGCATCTCTAATTAACTAGCTCTGTTCCAGTGGCCTTCAATATGCCTGCAGGGATTTGCATGAAAGTGAGAAGACTTAAAAAGGTTAAAATTTGGCTTTAGCTTCTACTCAGTCTGGTTATTTTGGTTTTATTATAATGATTTAGATTCTAAGGATAATTACCACAGCATCTGATGTGGATTAAGATCTGACAGGAGAGCTATTTTTAACCATGCTGCTAAAAGTTCCAGTAAATTATTAATAAATTCAGTATCTAATTTGGAAAACCTGATACTACTTATCTTCAGTGATCATAAGCTATGTAGTACGCTGTTGAAAGAGTTTCTTTAGAAATTAAGAAGTAGCAATTTATGAAGGAAAACTGCATTCTTTGTCTGCACTCTGTTAGGGTATAGGTAATCAACTTCAGCATCGTGAATAAAAGCCAAGAACAAGTGTGGAACAGTTTTTGGTTTTACAGTTATTATTCCTCATTAGAAGCAGCTTATTTTTCTCCACAGATACTGGAAAAAGGATCTGTATTAATTGCAAGTTCTCAAAAACTGAATTGTTTTAACAGACTTGTACTGTACTACAGAGGTTGGATCTCATGACAAGCAGCATATGTTGAATGAAAGGTGGCAGGGTTGGGATGTGGGACTTGTGGCACTTTAAGAGAAGGATGTACAAAATGCTTCTGATTCCTGGAGCCAGAGGCCATCAGTCAATGACGATCTGGGTCTTGTCTCTTGGTAATGCTGCAGCTCCTTGTTCTGAGGCAGAGTTCACCTTTAAGTTTAGACACGTGAACTGTCGCCAAGTGTAAGCTGGTGTCAAGAGACATCAACTGTTTGTGACCTTGGATGAATCATTTGTCTTATGAGGAACAGAGATGTTATTTAAGTAATAAAGTTATTGTCTCAAAAAGTCTGGAGCACATCTCTTTTCAGTTCAGGATTGTAAGTATATAAGCAAGTATTTTTGGGGGCTCCAGTGCGTATTTCCACTCATTCAGCAATCCTTTAATGAAATGTGCTTTCTCTTTCTTCCCTTTATATGATTAGTCATTTAATAACAAAAATAGATTCAAGAAGTTGTGGGAGAACTCATAAGTCCTAGGAACAAGTTTGAAATACATCATAACTGATATTTTCATCTAGCCTGGTATTTTGTCAGCTTCCCTGTCAGCTGTCACCTGCTCAAACATCTGGGCAAAGCAGAAAGTTTTGAATTACTGTTCTTATGATCCTGTTTTATCCTGGTTCCTCTTTCCTCCTCTGTATGAAAACTGACTATTCCTGCTTTTTAGTTGCTTGCTGCAAAGTGCAGCATGTCTGAAAACACAGGATCTTACTTTATAGCTCTTGTTCCTATGGACATGAAGGCTTCATCCTCAAGTGAAATGCTGGGCAGGAACGATGCTTAATATGCAGGATGTTACTACTGTAGAAGAATGCAGAGAATGTTTTGGCATTAACTATTTGTAAAAAAAAGTTGAATAGATTCAGCTATAAAAATACTTAGATTTACAAACCAGAGAAAATGGGGCATCCTTTGCCCTTCATCTCAACATGTGCTGATCAGGGCCTGGGGAGTGGGAAACCCAGTTCAGCACAGAGACTGTAAATCATCCCTCTTACATCTCGGGCAGGTGCTTGCTGCAGGGTTTTCTGGCCCAGGCACTCTGTTTCTTTTCTCTTGCTTTCTTCCAAGATATTTAAAATGTCCCAGCTTGCTTGCAGTCTTCTGTTTGAGTTAGCTCCAGAATAGATTTGTGTGTCAGGAGACTTGAGTTCAGAAAGTTGTCTTGCTGCTTACTTTAAAGATAAATGTGCTTTGGTCCCATCACTGGAGAAGGTTCACTTTGAATGCTCAGCTTTGTGTTAGATCTAGTCTAACCCATTGGGCAGTGCACCCAAAAAGCTCTCTCTCTTCCTTCAGTGCTGCTCGTGTTTGAGAGCAGGAGCACAGGAGGGGAGGTCGGGACAGCTCCTGTCACCACGAGGGAGCTGCTGCCTTGGCTCGGCTGCTACTCCGAGTCACAGGAACAGAAGGAGGAACCCCCCAGAGCTTTTCCATCAAGGGGAGCTTCTCTTTCTCCTCTCTTTTTTGTGAATCTGGCCTTCATTTCACAGCTTTTGTTACAAGTCTGAAATGGAATATGTCATGTCAAAATGAAATTTTGAGAGGTTTTGAGCAAGAGAAGGAGATATTTCAAATTCAGTTCAATCTGCCGAACCGAGAAATCAATTATTCACACTGCCTGAGTTAGGACATAAAATGAAATAGTGTAATATCTTCACTTAACTTTTCTCTCAGTAGTTTTAAGCAGGATATTTTAGCTCGGACATGGGGGTGGGGGGAGGTGTTGCTGTTGGGGTTTTTTGTTAGTCGTGTGTTAGTGGTTTTGGTGGTGTTTGTTTCTGCAGTGGGATCTTTGGGGACTAGAATGTACGGAGCACTGACAGTGTGGGATGGCTCAGTGCTATTGACTAGAGGGGTGAAGGACACCTGAATTCCCAAGGCAACATAGTGAATGTGTGTCTGAGTGTGGTGTGAAGCTGAAGCCACTCAGGCTGAGATCTCATAACGGCATGGTCCAGGATGTCGTGGCTGCAAAGCTGACACAAATGAGCAGAATAGAAGTACAGATGTGCTTTCAGTAATGGCTAATCTGTTTCACTATAAGAAAATAGGTCACTGAATAGCAAGAAATGTAAAAATGAATAACTATATATATTTCAACAAATGTGGGTGTTTTCAGATCTAATGTAAGGCTCTCAGCGAAAGAAGGTTTTAAATAATAATTTAAAATAATTTTTAGCACCTTTTATGCTGTCTCTGAAAATATGCATCATCAATGGCTGATATTAAGACGGTGTGTTCTGCATGCTTAGTCTTGCATCAAGGAGTTCATACCCTAAAGGAATATTTGACTTAAGGGAATAGTGCAGCAATTAAATGGAGATAATAGACAACCTTAATGGTTCTTTTTAGTATGTTAGTGGATGCGGGAAGGCTTTAGCAAATCTTTGCAGTCCAGGAGGGTAAAAAGTGACTGTCTGCCCTCCTGAAGACCTGTCTATATAGATGGAATCATCTTTGTTTTCTTCATTCAGTACCCCAGGCCAGCATGTGTCTCAAGCTCTTGCTGGGATTTAGTACTGCGGCTTCGAGCTATTTATATTGGGATAGGAGGGAGTAAGCTATTCATAGCTAGGCACAAGTGGAAGGAGATACAGGGAGGCAGAAATGGCGTTGGGATTAGGATCCTTTCAATGGGCAGTGACTTTATAGCTTTTCAGCTCACTGCTCTCCTGCTTGTAATGAACCTTCATTTCCCTGGTGTCATGTCTGCCTCTTGTCTAGGATTTGTCATTCCATCCTCAGTCCCTTTTTTCCTTGAATTTTTGTCTTCCATTTTCACTCCTCTATAATACTCTTCTCAATATCCATTTCACTCCAGTTTCCTCATAAATTTTCCCTCACGTGGAAATAATGTTTCTCTCATGTCCCCGTGTTCAATCCCACTTTATTCTGTGTTTCCTAGTGTAGGGTGTAACTTTTTGCCAACACTTTGCATGACTTGTGCGCTTACAGTGTGTTGTTTTAGTTTTCAAAGATGGGAAGCTTTAGGTGATAGGAAGCCATTATTTTTTGTATTTTCTAGGATACAGATATGGTCTGGATGATGATGAATTTGTTGTGCCACGTGTCAGCCATTTCTAAGCTGGGGGGAAGGAAGAGTCTTGTGTTTTTCCATGAAGTTCCCATACTATGCTGAATGGTGGAGAGAACTTCATTTTATGTTTAAGTAGTGATTCACAGTTGTAAATGTGGTTGTATAAAGCTCTGACTTAATGTTCCCATATATGAAAATACCATACGTTACAGATGCACTAGGAGATGTAGCCAAATGAGAAAATTTGGTTTTCTCTATTTTATTTTTAAAATTGACTTAATTCCACTAGAAAGATCTCATTTATTAAATGAGTAGGTGTTCCGAAACAATTTCAAACCTATTTACGGGACTTTAATTGAGATTAGATCTGCTTATAGAATTTCACAGCTTTAATGGCAAAAATCCAGAAATGTGGTCTTACTCTTTCTTAAATTCTAAATAGTTCTTCCAGGAGAGATGTGTTGTTTTCTTTTCTTTTGATATTCTCTTAATTTTATTAGTCACAGGAATTTGCTAACTTTCCTAGCGTTGAAGAGATCTAAAAATTGAATCTAAACCATTGGAAATGGTCTCCTGTCTTCCTTGTGCTTTATCTATTTACATGAAAAAGTCTGGGTTATTGACACTGTATCATATTTATTGTGGGTTCCTGGATCTTGTTGCCATAGTTACATCTGGTAGTCAGGAAGAGTTTTGCTGGGCTCAGTTATGCTAATTGACAGTTTCTTAGGGAGAATAATCGTCAAATTTCAGGGAATAATCATTCTTTCTTGCTCTAAAACTTGAGGAAACTCTTTAGTTTTCAACCACAACAGTATCCACCTCCAACCCAATTTGATAACAAGGCTATGTGTAGTTAATTTTTCTCAGAGAATATTCTTTTTTCTTGGATGCTTTCTGCTGTTTGATCAATCCTCCTCCTGCTTTTCTCCTTTTCTCCCATCTCAGAAAACAATGGCTCTTTTCTGATGCTTGTATAGATTTTCCTGAAGAAGTGACAGTAATACAATGTCTGCCTTGAGTTTCAGGGTTCTGCTTTTTGTGGTTAATGCAACCTATTGTCCAAAGAAAGATAATCAGGGTTAATCACATGGAAAATCAAAATATTATTACTGATGCACCATTAGTCTCTTGCATGTTCTTAAAGTAAATATACTTACACTTAACAAAAGGAAGAAAAAAAACCCAAATGCGGAAAACCTCACCAGAACTTTGTTTCTTGGTTCTGTGCATTCGCTCTTGTTATTCTCGAAGAAAAAAGAAGCAGCCAGACTGGTGTAACTGAACAGAGATGTTGTACTGCAATTTCTTTCTAAACAGCTCTTGGTCTGTGTAAATGAAACAGGAAAGCTGGAGCTTCAGGGTTATCACAAATGCCCAAGATGGGATAAGGTATAAAATTTGTTAATTTAACTTGTTTGAAGATACAGTCAAGCTGTAGTATCTACCTGGAAATTCCAGTTTACTTACTTTGGTGTAAACTGATTTGTAGTATGGTAGTTTTTATCTAGTTTCAAGAGTTTTATCTAGTTTCAATGCCTTCTGCAGTCTTTGCCGCTTTCATATGGTCAGCTAAAATCTTCTTACAGGAAAGGCTTTATTGGAGCAGACACTTAGATTTTATGATGCACTTAGATTTTATATATTTAGTGTGTAACAGTACTCATCCTGTAGTAGACTGGGAGAAAAGGAACAGCTGCCTGTCCAGCTTTTCATTATAGTGTCCAGCAAGTGCTACATTCAAGGTGTTTTAAACTTTAGTTTTCCGAATGATACCCAATTAACATGTCATACCTTGGGCTCTTGTAAGTCACCAAAGTTACCAGCAGAACTTCTAAAACGAGATAAAGTCTAATCTGTCTCAGTGAAGAGGCAGTTTAGGAAGGAATTACTGCAACTGTGTCATTAAACACATCTGGTGAAAGTTCAGATTTAAGAGCCTTTAAATGCTTTTTTTGGACTAGTGGTAACTAAAGACTTTGCAAAGGTGGAATTTTTATTGAGGAGCAACACGGGGTCTTGTGCATCTGCTTTCTGAGCTTGCCTGTTCACAAAGCTTCACTCTTGAAGGACTGGCAGCTTCTGGCTACCGTGAGTTAGCAGTGACTGAGATCAGTCACAGTTTCTGTCTGAGCCCTGTGCCCCTGAAACTGCTGAGGCTGATGGTGTGGGGACCTTCCAGACAGGGAGAGAGATGAGTGGGAAGGTTTGAGATGGTGTGTTTAGGAAATGAGGGCTGGGCAGACAAGTCTTGATATCTGTGTAAGTGTTAGTGTGGATCTCAGGGCGCGGTGAGGCAGTGTCTGGCATTACACAGATGTGCATCCCCTTGCCACGACTGAACTGCTGCCCAGGCTTTGTGAGCTCTTGAATTTTCCTGTGTTTAGCCCATCCTTTAATTCCTGCTGTGTGTGTGTGCATCCTGTTCCACTTCTGTTCCTAGAATGCGTTTGTCAGCCTGCTCCCGGAGCCTTGGAACGCGCTGTGCAGGAGCCGGACTGCCCAAGGGGTCCTCAGACGTTTGGGGTTTCATTTAAAGCTCAGTGACTCGCTGCGAGTGCCCAGCGTTAACTTGCTGAAATCGAAGCCATGGTCCAGTGAGTTCAGAGCCAAGTATTCTACCCCTCGCTCCTCTATTGATTTCCTGCAGCATTGCACATTTCATTTTTACTGTATGAGTCTTTAATGACACTTCTTTTAAACAGGAGAGAAATATGAAGAGGGATAGCAGTGATGGCTTTAATAATAATTTAAAGATTTTATGGATTTAAGTTTATAGATACTGGCAATCCTTGTCTGTGGAAGTGGTATATGATAAAAATATTTTTACTATAATTTTCTGTTGGAATTTGATACAGCAACAGTGGTGTTGAGATTGGCAGGGTTCAAAGGGTAGCTTACATGTTCTGAGTTTGAATTCAAAATATAGCCTCTGTATTCTGTCCTAAAGCTGTAGTTCCTTTTTACTATTGTTAGGCAGCAATTGTATGCCTGTCTCCCCGTATCACAGTCCTGAAAGGCTGCTGTTCAAAAGTGGATTAATATTCTTAAATTTAGTAACTTGTGTTACCAATTTAAATTTGTAAGTTGTTTTTTTTCTTGATAATAACACAATATATAAATGTATGTATACCATGTTTTTGCCTTAGGTAGTTTAAATTGCTTTCTCTTGGTATTTTTTTGGAAGGCCACTTTTTTCTGCTCTTTCAATGCACTGTTCTTTCCATTTCTTTCAGAGAGTTGGTGATTTAGACTCATGTATAAGAAACAAATTTAGCTACGGGATGGTGTTAAAATTATCTTGCAGTGTACCAGTCCTACTCTAACTTAACTTGTCTTTATAATATTACCTTTAGAGAGAAGAGGACAATTAACAGAATCCTCACATCCTAACATGTTGGCATTTATTTGAAGAATTACAATTTCTATTTAGCCATTGAAGTATTTAGAAAAATAAACCTCCTATAATCTGTGCAAATTTAAGGTTAACATCCAGTCACTTCATTATTTTGCTTGTTGTATTTGCTGCTAACTAAAACTTGTAATCAGTTCTCCACTACATGCATTCTAAATTTTACAGACTTAGTTGAATCTTTGCCTTTTTTCCCATGTGTACTTTACGGCTTAGTTTTCTTTGCAGATTTACATAAAAATAAACTCTGAAGGCCTGGAGAAAGGGCTCTGCTGAGGATGTCATGTTCCTGAATGCCTGCTTCTTAGGTCTTTTACTAGTGTCATATTAAAATCGCAGAGAAATTAACTTACTTATTGTTTTAATTATGTAACAGAAGTGTGGTTTCTCTTCCTTTTTTGAGCACTGGGTTACGCAATGACTTTAGAGGCAAATTTGTCTCTTTTTTTAAAGTAGTATTAAATTACCAATTTTCCACTACTTTGAAGCTGTCTGCAGATAAGCAGATCATAGAATTAAATCATGTTTAAATCATAAGGCCACTGACTACGTTGAAGTTGTGGGGAGAGGACTGAAACTTTCCTGAAGTTGAACGCTGTTTGAATTGGGTATTTTAATTCAAGCACATCTTTTGTTCCTGAATTGGACAGCAGCCAAATTGTGCTGCATCTTTCTACTCCTTCAGGGAATTGTAGGCATTTTCAGCTTTATTTTATGCCTTAGTTGAACATGCTGCATTCTTTGGGTGTGCGTAAGAGAAGAGAAGAGGGGAACCAATCTCTGAATACTCAGGCATGATACAATAAGCTGTAGATCATTGACAACGAAGGATTTTTACTGACTTAGAATAGGTGCTCAGTAGTTTCCTGATAGAAGCCCTCAGATGTGGTAGCTGCTTTTAAAAAAGCTGGATGGTTTTATAAGTATGTATCTCTATCTCAATCACTGTGTCCCCAACAGAAAGAGAGATGTTCTGCTATCCAGACCATGGCTATGAGTGTAACAGTACATGGAACATAACTTTGCAAACAGGTTTGATTCATCTTCGATCTTGACCGATATGGCAGTGCTTAGGTTTAATTTCTGGAGTTTTGTGGTTGTATATAAATACTTAAGTCTCTCAACCTGTAATTAGCATCTTGCTTTTTCCTTTACCTGCTTTATAATTTTCTTCAAGAATATATGTGTGTGTTTATTACATTTCACAGGAAAGAAAAGTAAATCAGATATTAATTTCTCCCATTGAATAAAGAAATCAACTGAATTATGTTTTAAATATAAAGAGTTCTTGCATAACTTAGTGTTTCAATTTACAGTGTTCTCTTTATCTGTTTATAGCCACCTGCTTCAGAAATTGGTTTGTGTGTCTGTCTCATGGTTTTCTAACCCTGTTCTGAAGGTCACACTGGCTGCTGGTTGAGGGGACCTGCTGCAGTTCTTAAGTTATGGCCTAAGTTTATATTAAGTGATTTTGATGCATGATGATCTGATTATGCAGTAAGCTACAGTGTGATTCATGAGATCCAATTTTGTGGTGCCTGCGATGTTATTGAAGCTGGTGCTCTGATTATGACTTTGTGACATAATTTATGACATTATTTCCAAACCCAGCTTTTCTTCCTTTTAAAAGATCACCATTCCTATCCCAGATGACATTGAGGATCAGGTCATGCCCTTAAAATGACATTAAAATTTATATTTTTGAGTATTAGAGAGTATTAGATTCTGAGTATTAGAGTAGTAGATTCTGAAAAAAGAAATAGTGAGATGTTAAGTGTACTGAGTAAACATCAGGAAAGGATGGGCCTCTTGGTACTCTTCACTTATAAAGGTATCTGTCATGGTGGAAGTGTGTGTATGTGTATTCTTATTTTTACATATGTCATGTTTGTTATTGGCTCACTGTTTCAGGAGATTCATAAGTCATCTTATGCTAAGATTTTTGTCTCTGGAATGCATTAATCGCATGTATATGCGAGCATGTATATATGAATGTTTTAAATGACCTAATCTATAGAGCAGATTTGGAAGCAAATTTAGCTTAGGCATAGAAAAAAATAGGGAGTGAGGAAACAGAAGTGCAGTATGTATTTTTTGATGAAGAGGCCTATAAGATAAAAATGTTCAGCCAGATTTTTCAAATGTCAGGTGTGCAGTTATGTGGAAAAAATATGCGTAGTACGTAACTAATGTGATTGGGATTCAGGGATTTGTTATGTAACAGAACTCAGGGATTTGTTATGTAATAAATGCTTTGGATGTGCTCACAGCTGCAATGGAGTTAACATTTTTTCAATAAGACACATAATTGTACATGTTGCAGGCACTTTTTTTGTGTGTTGATCTTTCCTGAACAAAATTGCTAAGTAGCAAAGAAGCCAAGTAGTATAAAAGCTTTCATAGAAAATATTTCCATCATTCATTTTTACTGCAATAACTTACTTTGGTTAGAAATATCCATATATGGTTTTATGTAAATTAAATGTATTTGCCACAGTCTGTAATTATATAGCTCCTTATGCTTAAACTGAAGCAGCAGTTTATAAGGAGAAGTTACTCAGACCATTGGATGTGGTTTCCCTTCAGTACAAGTGTGTTGTGTTCATGATTTAATTTTTCATCTGCTGTCACTGGACCAGTCCTAGTCTAGGAGTCCCTGTGTCAATCCATGAATACATAAACTCATAAACATTGTTGTGTTTGTTGTCTCATTGAGCAGTTGAGACCTAGTGCTAATCTTATTTTATGTATTACGTTGAAGATATTGAAAACTCTTGGATTGCTTTCATCTTAATGCAGTTTAGAATTCTCAGAAAACTTCTTGAACCAGTAAAGGTCAGGCTTTGGCCTTTTTTTTGAACCTTCTGCCTTGCACAGTATCCATATTGTTTGTTAGTGATTTGATAAAATGGCACATGTCTAATCGTTCCTCAGTTTTTGAAGCAGCTGTAATCCATTGCAAATATGAGTGTTTGAATTGTTTTCTGTGAAAATTAGTTAAGATAAAATAATTGCCATTTGGCTTTTGTATAACTCTTTCAGGCATAATGCTGAAATCCAAAAGCATCTTATCTTGGTTAGATGACCTGTGTCTTTGTTTATTTGGGCAGTTCCTCTTTATGTCTAGCCAGGCATGATTGAGAATTTTCTGCTGGTTCTTCATCCCTTACAAACAGGGGAATATTGGAGCTACTTATCCGCTCCCTCAGAGTCAGTGGAAGTTGGTGTTAATGAGGGAAATGCAGAGCAGAACTGTGATGGAGTCCACTGCAGTGTTCCTCAGGGTATTAATTACTTGCTGCACAGGGCTTGCTCTTGCTCAGGGCGAGGTGCTGGGAACAAAGCCTCAGGGTGTTTTTGCACCAGCAATTAGGCCTTCCCTCCCCTCTCAGCGGGAACCAAGGGGGATTCTTGCATCTTCTGCGGTGTGCCTGTGTCTGTCCTGAGCAGGTGGCAGAGGTTGGCTGCTGTGCTTTGGCTACTCCTAGGCTGGGGCCAGGTGGGCAGCGCAGAGATACCTCTGTTTGCACTTAGTGCTTGCACAGCTGTGCTTCCTTCTACTGCTGTGACCCCAGGGCTGGGATTAGGATTCCTGGATGTGGCTGGTAGGGTAAGGACCCTTCAGCTGAACAAAGGAATTGCTGAACTGAATGAGCAGGAAGGATGTGGCTTGCTTGTGTATCGCAGTTAGGGGAGTGAAGTCTCTGGTGAAGTTACAGTGGCAGCAAGATGATGTTTTGCCAGAGCAGGCATCCAGCCTTATGCTGCAAGAAATCCTCTGGGAATGTTTTTGTGTCTTGGTAAGGTCTGAAAAACAAATTCTGCTTTCAGATTTGTGCTTGTGTAAACATGAGAAGTTACATGAAGACATTTCAGCTATTACTTTATGATTCTGTGGCAGTTTTCTCAATACAGATTTTGGAAGCAGTCCTGTCTCAGGAGGGTGCGTATAGGGTATAAGGAAGCACTTTGGGTTTGAAATTCTTGTACTTGTGTAAGAATACTCCTTTGTTAAGGTATGTGTCTGACTCCAGGCGTGTAGTCTAGTCCCAGTAACAACAGATGAGATTTAGGTACACAATTAGTTATCCCACTGAAATGGCATCGCTGCACTGAGTTTTTCAGTCTAAAACTGCATGTGGCTGTTTCTTAAGTATGTATTATTGCATCATAAAATACTTCCATGTTACAGGGAGCAAACTCTTTTCCATTCAGAGTAAGAATACTGATATTACTTCTATTCCTTTTAGCTCACAAAAAGGCAGGATATGAAGTATTAATTTATTTTAAATTATATTTTTATAGGACAGATGTTCTGATTTTTCTAGCAAATTTGAAATTTCTAGTGCATGGTGAAAAATTGCTCTAAGTTACTTTTTTTAATAATAGATGCTCAAAAGTTACTCCAACCTTTAACTCAATAAATAGGATAATCTTTTTGTATGCATTTTATCTATACAATTCTACTTTCTAAAAAGATGTCTTTGGCCCCTGAAGAGAGAATGAATTAAAAGTAAATTGAACATGTGTTTATTTAATGTGCAGAACACACTTGATGCAAAGTGCTATTTTTGGAAAATGTAGCTGACAATATAAATTCCAATTTCCTTTCCAAATAAACTGAGGAATTTAAAGATAAATAAGATAAATAAAACAACTCTGTAAATAGCCTTTCATTGTTGTTGTGTGCTATAGCCATAGTTAGTTGGATGTTTGTGCACCAGGAAGAGTCCACAATGGTATTACTAGGAAAAAAGAAAAGGTTTATCATGTTTTCCATCCTGGCGTGGTGGCTGACAGCCAGCGCTGGAGTGAAATCCTTACAGGGTGCTGACATGTCTCGGGCTTGTACTGACAGGGCTTCACTCTGATGTGTGGGAAGGGAGCAGCAGTGATAAGGAGCTCTGCTCCTTTGGGTTAGACACTGTTCACTGACCTGGGCCGTATCCTGGGAAAGTGAAGCGACCACTTCTAACCTGCAAACACACAGAAAAAATCTGGTAGCGAAATTCAGTGTGGTATTGGTGCATGTTGCACGGATTTATGGGTGGTCAGCTGCAGCAGCAGTGCTGCCTTGCTTACCAGCAGTGCTTTAGCATGTTGAATAAACCCAATCAACATTTCAGATCTTCTGAATTGATGGTCATTTTTGACCAAAAATAAAGATGGTAAATAAAATAAACTTCCTTCACTAGAAATCAGATATTTAGTGCATTTTTTGTTGTTGTTGTTTTTGTTTGAACAACATTGTGCTTGAGTTCTTCTGACACCGGTGGGACACTGGTTCTCCAGTCTCAAATTATTATTCTGAATATAAATATAGTTGCTCAGATTTGTGGTTTGAATAGCACTAGCAAAGAAAGATCTGTCACTTTTCCCTCTGTGGTGCTGTAACAATCAAACCGCATCCGTAACAGGTATTACAGTCAGGTTACTCAGCTGCCTGAGCAGATGGACAGTTATCTTGTGAAATGTAGAGCTGACTTAAATACCTGGCTGCATTTGACTTGGAGGAAATAGTTGTTAAGGAGCAAATAGACAGAACAGGCAGATTGACAGGAGCACGCAGGGTATCAGTAAGACATGACCCATCCATCTGGCAGTCAAAGTTAAGGGTTTTTTTCTCCTTAACATTCCAACTCAGATCCTGGAAGGAGCTGTAGAAGCATGAAATCATTGGAATTCTTCAGTAATGTGTGGGTTGTAGATATAAGAAGTTTACTCTCTGTATAAGCCAGTCTAAATTTGATTATACCCTGGAACAGTCCCTTAGGTGTCTTGCTGCAGCTCCATCTTTTCTGGCCCACTCATTAATCTGAAGATGAATTATCTGAGACAGAACCCAGAAACTGATTTCTTCAGAGGGGCATTTCCCTCTCCTTTAACAGCTGTGGTTTTCAGCTTTCAAGTTTTCAGAGTGCAACTGTTTCAACTTTCCCCCATCTGAAATACAGCTTTATAATGGTTAAAAACATTTAAGTTCAATTTACTTTATTACCTGTTGGTTTTAAGCTTTAGGTGCCAAAAAGAGAAAGCAGCCTGGCCTACTCCTTTCTTCATTTTTAGATACAAATGCCCAAAGCTTTTTTCAAGTATTCTTATTGA
>WAAG01056344.1:0-15605 GCA_013390105.1 Tichodroma muraria | reverse complement strand
TTTTAGTTTTTTTTTGTGCATGTCTTTTTTTTTTTTTTTTTTTTTTTTTTTTTTTTTTTTTTTTTAAAACTTGATTTGCACCCCTCTTGCAAGTCCTGCTAAATCTGCATTTATTGAAGAATTAGAAGTCTGATTATGCAACTTTGGAAATACACATATATTTATAGCATTTATACTTGTCTTGGGAAGACAGTTTTTTCCTAGAACACTGTTTGCCCCTATTCTTTTCATCTTTCCACTTCAGTATTTCATGGTAACAGGTGTCTACAGTAATGCTCTGCACATGGAGTGAGCACGCTGCTGACTCTTCCAGAGGATTTCATCAAATTCAAAAGAACTCATCACAGTAGTGAGCACTGTGCTGAGCTTTTCTTTGTACACATAAATTATGAGCTCCACAGCATTGGCTCAGCATCTTTATCTCCTCTGTAGGATATAGCATGTTGCTTTAGCACCATGTACTAAGTAGTGGTACTACCCTCTGCCTGTGGAGAAGGCTTTATTCAAGATACTGTTGTGTTTTAATCCATCTGCCTTCAAGGCAGCACCACTGAAACATAAAAGTAAGGAATTGTATGAATATTAATATCAGCTCTTGATGTGACAGGTACCAGAGCTTATGTGCATAGTATGGTACTTACAGAATCTGAGAGACATTTTTAGATGAAAATGAACTTTGACTTTGTCTACTGCTGACAGATTAAGGCTGTTTAAAATGGAGTATTTTTCAGTTTTGGGGCTTTCTTGCCGAGTAAGTATTAACTCCTAATTTGCCACAGGAGACTAAAATACCGAATTTTGTTTTAAAAGATGCTAAGTTTCAGTATGAGACTTTGACACGTCCCTGCTAAAACCTGTTGACATGATGTTGAGGAAATAGTTCCCATCCTGTCATGAACATCACAATGGTCTGTGTTGCCAGAACTGAGATGCCTGATTTCAGTGATGGAAATGGCAGTGATGGAAAAGCGCTCTGTTGGAACTCACCCATTTGAGCACAGCTGAGAGCCAGCAGCTGTGTTTAACTATATTAATGTGGAGAAAAATAGTAAGCTTTCATCAAATCACCTCACCAATTCAGAATTCAAAGTTACTTTCACAACATATGCTGGCCACTTTACTGATAATTTTTAAGATTACAGGTTGTATTCCCGTGATTCAAAAGGGAATGTTTCTCTTGTTTTGTTTTGGTTGGGGTTTTTCTGTTCAAGACATGCTGGATTCTCCTCATTTACCTGATGGCAGCTGTGATACATTAGGTCCTTTTTGTTCTTGACTGCTGTGTAAATCTTGCCTGATGGTTTTAGGCAAGTTATGTAGCTATACTCAAGTAAGTGACAGCAGAGATGGCTAATAGTCATTGCTCCTGGCTTAGTGCTGTATTTATTGACATGACAAAGCTGTTGACATCAAGAAACTGATTTGCAAATTCAACTGTTAAGATTTATTTGGCCAGTCCTTACAGAGAAGATTTACTTTCACATAGTAATAATACATATTCAGTAAATTAACTGGAAATAAAAGCCCACCCTTCTTTTAAGAAGCTGTAGTCTTAAAAAAAGTATGAATTCCTTCCTCTGAGGAACTCAAATGAGAAAGCACAATATTCATGGTGTAAACATCCTTTCTGTGTTTTGATATTGTTAAGGAGAGGACTTGATTAGCATATGTAGGCTTTCCAGATCTGCAGTAGATTTCACATTAAACCCAGCCCTCTTTAGTTCTGCTGCACTATGGAGTCATTTTCTTGACTAATTCCTCAGACTTTTTTGTTAACGAGTACTTATCCAAGAGCAGTGGTTTCTGGACAGAATCTTGACAACTTCTCCTTGTCTATAAAAACAGGGTAAATGATTTGTCAAACCATTTTAAAATGCTTTCAATAGCATTTGAAATTAAAAGTTCTGTGAAGATAGGTAATAGTCCTCAAGTGATTGGAGAATTTGCAGTTGGTCTTTTGATCTAAACTTGAACATTTTAAACTGTTCATTTTGGTGAGAAAAATTACAGTCTGATTATAATGAAACAAATATGTTTAACAACGTAAACTGATTTATTATAAAGATTCATCTGCTTGTCTGAGAGAGAGGCTGTACTGAGCAGGGAAGACTGTGCCAAGTCTTTGCCTGTTGTAAGGATAAAAACTCTTTAGGAATTGCTTAAGGTACCAATAATGCCTGATGTTAATTGCGTGAAAATTTAATTCTACACAATGTGTCCCTAGAAGAAATTCTGTTCAGACAGTTGAGTGACTGCTCTGGATTACATTTATCTATTATCTTGTGGAGGGAAAAATTCGGTTTTTTTCCTCTCAGCAATATGTTTTGAACGAAGCAGCGTACACAGTTGGACTCTCAGCAGGGAGAAAGTCCAAGGACTGACATGTTACTGTAATAATGGCAAGGTCAGCAGCACGATCAGTGCTGTAGCACAGCCAAAAGATTAATATCAAACAAATCTATTTTTAACGTGAAGCATAAGATAATCTGTCTTTAGCTGAAGAATATGTTAAAATATAGTATTGTAAAATTACAGGGCCTGATTATCTCTCAAGTTTCTAACAAAAGGTTTCTATAAATCTTAACATATTTAACTGATAAATAGATTAAGTTTTTCAGAAAATAGCCTCCTCATTAAATTTGAAGATTTCAATCAGATGAAGTACTCCATATGAAAAATGTGTTAAAAATTTAACTGTCTTTGTACTTGGTTGGTTGTGCTCTGTGTTTAGGAAAAATGGTCTTAAAATTTCCCCGACTCGTAAAAGTATATCACATCAAAAGTGTTGAGGTATGACTGCCTCTTCTTGTACACCTGTCATTAATATCTGCATCTGCAAAAGATGCTACCTTTTTACACATGTAATTGAGCTTTTGTCATAAAATCATTAACTGTAAAGTTTTCCAAAAGTGGTTTTGAGGTGCAAGTCCATGGCCATTTGTCAGAATTGGAGATTCACAATGTTTTCGTAAAGACAACTCTTACAACACTTAAGAGAAGTAGAAGAATGGGTATCAGGAATAAATGTTTTCTGGTTTGTTTTTTGTTTTTCTCATCTGTGTGTTGGGGTGCTAAAATGTGAATGCTTGATATCATGTGTTTTTTGACATTTAAAAAAATCCCAAAGACTGGCTTTGCACATTTCCACTTGAGGAAGTATATATGAAAAAATCTTTGAATAATAGTTGGAGTGACTGACATGAAATTAGATCAATTGAAGTACTGTTGACATTGATTGAGAGGTGCTAAGTGAGGGATGGAAAAAGCATATTTGATCAAGATTAATCCTTTTTCCACTAATGTTCCTGAGACTTGTATAATAATAATAATAATATTTTTTTTCCCTGTAAAGCTGCTTACAGAAGAATGAAGAGCTAAATCATGACTTACGGAAGTCCATAAAATTCTGGACACAAGGATCTTTGAAGATTGCACAGAAGTCTTTAAAGACTTTTAAAATTTATATCTGTGTATCTTTATTTCAGCTGAAACATCACTACAGTTTAAGACGCTGAAATCATTTAGCATTATGGATGCATAGTTTTGTCTTAAAAATCCCCTTTTCTCATGCCCCTGGGAAAACTGAAGTAGAAAGTAAAATTATAAATGCTCTGACATGATTTGTGTGTTTAAGTGGAAACCCACCCACAGTTTTCCCAGAGTGCAGGTCACTGAATCCTAATGCTTCTCTTAAAGAGAAGGGAGCTTCAAAAACTGCCAAAGATACAGTTTAGAATCTGAGTGGGAAATGAAGTTGCTTCCTGTGTTCACTCAATGCTGATGAAATTAAGTCTGTTTTATTTGATGTGTAGTTGGAAAGTTCCAAATACAGAGCTAATGTTGGAAGTTATCTCAAACCAGATTTGGTTGAAGGGTTTTTCTGCAACAGCCACAGAGTCACATGGAACTCCTTATGTAAGTCTTGGATAACGTGTACCACCTCCAGCTCCGGAAAAAAAAATAATAAAAATCCCTCTTTTTAGTCATATACCACCTCTTTATCTTTTGATCTCAGTCTTACTATTACATATAGCAGAAAGTATATATTAAACTTGGTAATAAAATGGACTCTTCTTTTTCTTCTTGCATTATGAAAATAGGACAGTTTTTGCTGACTCTTGCATGAGAATGCTTAAATGCTGCAGGTAGCAGCATTATTCACTTTCTTCAAATATCTAATTAAACTTGTGGTAAGTCATTCTTAAAGAGGGTTTTGTCTCTATATTTGTGGAATTCCTGACAGCTGGAAGTCCCAGAGATGTCCACTGCTTTTACAAACGGCTTCCCTTCTTTGCTGCTGCCCAGCACTCTGTTGGAGGCCGCTGGATTTCCCCCATGTGAGCAGTGTGTGCACAGCACACAGATGGTGCTGATGGAAACTCTGGAGCTGCTGGATGTGTGCTCAGAGTGCACAGCTCCCACTCCTGCGGGGTAAATCAGGGGCTGCTCAGCTCCCTTGGAGTTTCAAGATATTCCTCTGTTGCAGGCACAGCACAGCCAGGCAGGAGAAGGCCTCTTTTGAGAGTACCAGATTTCTATCGAAAAAGACACTGGCTGATGCCAGCAGATTATAGCAATTATACATCCTCAGAAGATAATGGTCCATTATAAACCGTGGGGTTTCTGGACCCTTGCTGTCAGAGTTATTCAGCATTAAACCCCAATCTGTTTGCTTCCACTGGAATTTTGCAGGGGTTGAAACTGCTTCTCTGCTAAGACTGGGCTCCCAGAAGGTTTCTGTTAGTTTCACAACTGTAATGGCAACAGTGGGGATTTTATGGGTACCTTGAGTCCAGATAAATTAATATTTTAATTAAAAATCCACAGTGACTTTGAAAGGGCCTCTGTCTAATTTAAGGTTAGCATTAACCACCAAGTTGACTGTGACAATGCTGTCAATCTGCCCTATCAAACTTTTGTTTTTAACAGCCAGCTGACCCAACTGGAATAGCTGGGATATGGAAATTCAGGCATAGAGAGCATCGGTTGCAAGTAATTGGACATTGTTGCCTCCATGCTGATAAATGGATTCACGTTCCTCTTGTAGTGTTTGACTTGTATGATAAAATGAGCTGTCCAAATGAACAGCAAACATTCATGTGATTGTTTAAATTGAATGAACCAAATGGAAGCATTTCATACAAACCAAGATGGGGTGGGAGCTTCTGCATAGTGTGACAGTAGCTGAAGCATTATTCCTTTTCTACCTGTTGGGGATTATCTTTCAATACTCTTACACTGAAGTGTAGTGATGGATACTGCTTTAGTAAGAGGAGAGCTGCACACTGGAATCCAAACTACTGGGTAACTAAGTCCAAACTCTTACCAGTGGGGTGAAATGGCTTATTATAATGCTGTTTACTTCCAGTTTTTGCTTGACTGTTCTTTGAACTTTGTTTCCAAAGGGATGAAGCAATCTGCACTACATTATTTTGTATTTCCTTATTATAGGATTGTACATTGAATGTCAAGGATTGAGCAAGTCTAAATTCATATGGAAGAGAAATTAAGAGATTTTTTAAATTATTTTTTAACTTAAATACTGATAATCTTGAAATTCAGAGCAGTAAATTGAATTTGTGGAGTGAGCTACATTATTTCTGTTAAAGGCACAGAAATCTCAGATTTAGACTTCTGGGTGACCTGCTAGTAAACATGCTTGTTAGGAGATGGGAAAGATGTCTCCCTCTGAAAACAAACAATGAATCCAGGTGCTTTCTAGGATAGGTAGAGCATTCTGTGTAACCTGTGCTTACTTCTACTAATTCTTTTTCTTTTTAATTCTGAAGCGTCTATAAACTTGTACAAAGATAGATGTAAAGACAGGTTATCAAACTTGTAAATCAAGACAAAGCTTTGTCTGCAGAATCTATTCTGCTTATCTGTGAACACAAGCAGAATAAGGCAAGAGCCCATAACAAGAAGCCACTGTTTACACTTTAAAAGTTTTTGTTTAGAAACTAGAATGCTTCTGTTTATTATAGTTCTCCTAAACTCTCTTGGTTTTGCCGTTCTGTGAGGTTTTTTATTAAGTTCAGATTCCACTGACATTTTTGCTTCCAGTTGACTTGTTTATAACTCCTTCTTCTGCTGTGAATGAGACCACAAATTAAACACTGGCTTGCAGTATTAATACTTTATTGTTAATTGCCTTGACTTGGTCCCTTGCAGTGCAAAATTAACGTCTGTGCCTTCTCTTTCTGCTGTCTTAATTGCAGCACAGGGAGGTTTAATCCAAACCGGAGCAGCATTGTTTCCAGAGAGCTGCTGGAGCAGCGGTCTGCGGAGAGGGTTCTGTGAAGGGTACAGCCCGCCAAGGTGCAGCGGGGAAGGGCTGCTTGGGAAGGGGCAGGATGGCCTTGCTCTGGCTCATGGAGGGCAGCTGCCCTGCGGAGCTGATCGCTGCGCCGTGCCCGCTCGCCGCTCTCCTCTGGCGTTGCACCGGGGCAGCCGGGAAGCGGCGCAAGGAGCGGCGGCGCAGCCGGGCCGTNGGGGCTGGGAGAGCCCCCGGGGCGCGGGGCCGCCTGCCCCGGCCCGGCGTGCCTGAGCCGCGCCTCGGGCCGCTCTCCGGCCCCGCGGCGCACAGGGGCTCGGGGAGCTGCCGGGGGTTGTTTTTCTTGCTTTATTGAGGAATGTATGGTCATGCAGTATAACAGATACAACCCAGTGAATATTTTTAACAGTACTGGCAGGGAATGCCAACTCAGAGAAATATGTGGTTTCTGTAATCGTAGTTAATGGTTACAAACCAAATTAAGTCTAAATATTTGAGGAAATTAGCCTGCAAAACTGGATGCGAAGGAATGAACACATACCAAATTGTTCTGATGAACAGAAATTACCTTCTCAAGTAATGTGAACTTGGGATGACTTTTTGCTCTTTGTGTAATGAGGGGAAAATGGTTCATTTTTGCTCTTTAACAGATGCTGCCTTTGAATTGTAACAAGAAGGGGGGAGACAGATAATGATTTCCAGTGAAGTCTAATTTGTTAAAAGGCACAATTAAGCTTTGAGATAAATGATTTAGCTTTTAAAACACTGAGAGTAAAGGAATTAAATTCAGTTCTTACCCACTGCCTGTAGGGTAGCTTTTTGATTTCTCTAAAAGGGAGCATTGTGATTTGAAAAATATTAATTTTTATGGTTGTGTTCTGTCTCTGAAACCACACATGTGCAGTGACAGCTATTTTGCATCTATTTTAGGGCACGTTATCTTGCTTGATTCTTGTGAGAAGCTGAGCAGGTTGCTATAGCTACTGAGCTGTGGCTCTGCTGAGGTTTTTTCATCAATTTCTAAATGTAATTGTTAAATAAGTTTGATATAGGGCCGGTGATACTCTGCTGTTGAGTGCACTTGGAGATTTTTATTTTATTTTTTTATTTAATTCCAGCAGGTACACGGAATCATGTATATACTATTTATGTACATATGTAGCAACAATGTAATGAAAAATGAATGTGCCGGTTTTCCAAAGCAGCGTTTGCCTCAGAAAGCTCCTTCATTCCTCTTGTTCCTCTTGTGGCTGGGTGTGGGTTCTGGTCTCTATACACAGTCCTGCAGGGTGAGATGCTGCTGAACAGGATGGCGTGCTGAAACTCTGTTCTTCCAAGTGATCTTTCTGTTGTGCTACATCTGAAACAAATGCACCAGCAAAAGAACTGCCGCTAACAATACATTGCAGCTATTAGGTACAGGATTTTAACATGTGTAAAGAGCTGTTCAGAGCAGAATTAGCGTGTCCTCTAATTTGTAAAGGCTGCTACCCGTTCTTGACCCTGCTTGCAGCTCTTGGTGATTCTTTGTTTCCTGCAGCTGTGATCCAGTTGTTACACTGGCTGTACTGATACCAGGCAACATTACTAAAAATGTAGTATTGATTTTGTCATGGGCGTATGCATGTTTGGGTATTTTCTTTTTTTCCGCCTAAGTCCACTACAGGCCCAAGTCCTATATGCTCCTTATGGTGGGTTGTTCAGGCTTTATGTGTAGTTTTTCATCCATCTTGGAGTGTGGCAATTGGTGAAGTTCATCTGCAGAAGCGAAAGATTTAGTGCAAACCTATTGCAAGGAGGCCATAGTGGTGTATATTAGCTGTTAATGGCTTCTTGTCAGGCAGCAGTCATGGGGAGGGAAAATACTCTGTAAAACAGCACCGTCACTGGAAAGCCAGGATATAAAATATGAGCTGGACATACAGGGATTGAAAGGTACAGTGAAATTTTTCACGCTGCTGGCGTTGATTAGTGCTGCAGAGCTCGTTGACATACAGAACTGGAGGCACCCTTGTCATGGGCATTTTAGTGAGTTCCAGAACCTGTGTATTTGTATCTTTAGATGCTTTATGAACCCTGCATTGTGAATGTCTGACAAAGTCTCTGGCAGCAGTGGTGGATCTAGCGGCCACTTGCTGAAGCTGATTGCCTGGGATGCAGCACTTGCGAGCCACTCGGGACAGTGTTGTAAATATATTCTTTACACAGACTTTATTCAATTAAGATTGGTGTCCTATTTAGGCTGCAATAGCTTATTCTGCTACTAAATAATTTATTCTGGAGCTCGTAACTTTCAGAGAATGCTGTATATGCAGCTGTTGTGATCCTGTTGGATAACACTGGGTATTCTGAGAACAGGCAGAAACTGTATTGAAGAGATTATAACCGAATAAAAGTACTGGAGGTTGATACTGCAGACTTCTTCAAAGATAGATTTAAAGACAAGTTCATAATGATTAAATTGGTGTTCCATTTTTAGCACAATCAGTCCACTTTTTGCTGCAAAGAAAAGCCCCTATTTCAGGAAAATCCCTTGCTCCAGTCTTCCCTCTTAGACGGTCTTTATTTACCTGAGGCCAAGGTGTTCCCAGTCATGTGTGGATGAATGAGGTGTAGATCTGGTGGTGTAGGACCTCTGTGGCAAAGTGCTGAGCTGCATTTATGACTTCTATGTTCAATGGTCTCTATTTCTGCTCAAATAGTAACGACAGTTTTAGGGAACTTGTACCAATTCTGCAGCCAGGTACACAGATTTAACCTCTTAGGACATTACCACTGGCAGGCGACTCTTAAGGTGAGCAGCAATCATCCCTATAAAGATTTGGATTACCTCTGTATTTATTATCAATTTTTTGTTGTTGCTTTCCTGCAGTTCCTAAGATAAAATTAAGCATGTAATCTGGGAAGTGAACAAATGAATGGAAATCCTGAGTTTTTTGATAAGTGGTAATTGTGAAAATATATTTTCTGATAGTCACCTCTCTTGATTTCTGACTGCAGTATTTGGTTTAAGGTGAGCAACCCTGCAAAAGTTTCAAAGATTTATATCCTAAGTTTGGTCTTAAGTACATACCTGATTGTCTGATCTTTTAGTAAAATAGACTATTGTGTAAGATTGTCTCACAGGACTGTTTATGAACATGAGAAATATGTAGTGTCTGTATCGTGTCTAAATGTGTGCATACAGGTTAAAATAGTCAGTTACAGGACAAATTCCCATCTCAAAATCTAAAGTACTTTAACCATTAAATTTTAAAGGAATTAAAATTGTACTAGTCTAATGAATTGCACCAGTATCTTTAAAAATGGTATGGACATTTGCATGCATGCATAATCACTTAAGGTGCTTATCCTATAGTTTACTGAGACCTATGACATGAGAATTCTTGGTTTATAAAAATCCAGTCGTAAAAGATTTAATAACTACTGTAAAAAATAATTGTATTTAAAGTTTAATCACTGTATAAAATGCAGGTATGTTTAAAACCTTACTTTTGCTTTCTAACCAACAGGTGGTGCAGAATTTACCAGAGTGCTGTTGGTACATTACATTACTAGAATTGCAGGAACCTAATAATTCCATAGAAAGAATTAATTGGGCAAATCAATATTTTATTGTCAGGAATTGACTGAGGTACTGAATCAATTCCTGAATTTTTTTTACTTTTATCCTTTTTTTAAAAAAAGAGTCCCTGTAATATATCAAGTATGCAGAGCAGTCATTGATCTGCAGCTGAAGTGCAAGCAGCTTTGGGAGAAACACAGAAGCTGTTTAACAGCAGGGATGCTCTGTAGCTTAGGGCAGGAGACAAAGATGCTCCTTCCAGTTGGAGCTACTGGAGGTGTGACATGCTGGTGAAGCCGGTTGTATGATTTCTCAGTTAGCTGATCTGACTATCAAAGAAGAAACTGCTACTAGTTCCAGCTAAAAGAATTACTCATTTAACTCAGCTGAACCAGTACTGGTGCTTTGATGCTGAAGATTAAAGTTCAGTGCTCACTGGCAGTCATTGGGGGTTGACTAGCTTAGAGTGTATGACATTGTTGCTGTATAATTATCTGTGCTGGAATTCGTTTGTGACATTAGGCTTGCTGTATCTTCTGTTTCAAAGTCTGCTATAGGTTCACTGGCTGTAAGATAGCTTGCATTTCATATGAATTGCTGATTATTACCTTATCCCTCGCTTGCATTTAGAAGAAACTATTTCATAGAATGAAGAGTTAATTTTCTAGTACAGGGTAAATTTGCAGCTCTTACTCATATAGAGACATAAGAATTATTTCACTCAGTCATACACTCATTTGAATACCAAAAAAATTGTGCTTCCCTGCTCTTTAAGTGATTGAATACTGTAGTTAGAAAGTAGATAAATGGACAGGGGTGTATGATGCACCACTGTTACTGTACTAACAGTAACAGCCAATTCCTGAATTAAAAAATGCATACTTATCTTTCCAGTGTCATTCTCTTCCTCTCTCTATTTTATGCAGAAGTGCATAAAAAGTCCCAGGTTGATTTTAAACTTTTATAGTGTTGAAACGAGAGACAGACATGAATTCTGCAAATAATCTTCACAGAGCTTCTCTGCCAGTAACCCTCAGCCTTTTGCAGGGATGGAAAATCTCTTATTCACTTGTCTTCCTGATCCTATCAGTGACAGTTTTGCATAGACCGATGCTGGTAGCAGTAGTGGAAGCCTGTATCTTTGCTTCATCTCTGGATCAGGTAATGCTGCCTGAAGTGTTAACTGCAATCTCTTAACAAGACAGTATCTACATTCTTGCTTTTTGCAGATCACAAGTTGTTCATATTTGGATCCCGTGGAATGAAAATAATCCTGTAAGTTTTAAGAACATTATCATTCACTGAAGTTACGTTACTTCCCATTGTTTTAATTTTCAAGCTTTTCCTCCATGCCATTTTTGGATAAAATTGTTGAGAAGGGTTCTCCATGTGTTAACCCCTTACGTCCATGCAGAGTCCCTTGGAACACGCATATTCAGAACCTCTCTGGAGGGCCAAGCCTCTGCTTTGTTCTGCTTGTCAGAACGGCTTGTGATTTTCCTGCATTTCCAGTAGAGCTTGAAATTAGTCGGATACTGATATTCTATTGAAACAAGCATGGGAGTCAAAATTATCATGGCTTTTATTTATAGCTTGTTTTGTGCATGGTGATAATCTGTAACATTTGGAGCACAACGTTGCTGCACTGCCTTCCTCCGGCACCTTGCGATGGTTTATGGCAAACCCAGGTGGGTGGCTCTGCTTCCTGGCTGGAATGTTTGCAGGCAAGCTTAGTGTGGCACAGAGCCTTGCATAGTTACGGTTGTGTGACTTCCAGGTGGCTTGAGGATGGGCAGAGGCTGCCCTCCAGAAAACACAGATGTGAGTGCAGAGAGATGGATGGATCCTTACCAATCTCTGTGTTTAGAATTGCTCTTCATTAGTATCTCAGTGGTAAATGTAAGCCTGGGTTTTAAGAGAGGAAAAAATTTGAAGGAGGCGAAGTTCAAAGCTTATGATTTGAATTTCCTGCCAATTTCTTACTAAAAATGGAAACGAAAGTCTCTGCTTTTTTATCATTCTCATCAACGTATAGTTGACTCCTTCATTCCTACACATACATCAGTTGTCTACCTTGCCCCTCACAACTGCAGGATCATGCTTGCAGGCATAATATATTGGAATATTATGCCAGTGCTTTCATTGGGCCCTAGAAATGTAATTGTAATTCTTCATATTGTCCTGGTGCTTCAGTGTTAGAATGTGATGGATGAGAGATGTTTTTGCATCTGGCAATTGTATGTATTAGTGTTTGCATGAGTAGGTTGGTTGCAATTAGTGACTGGGCAGTGTTTCATAGTTTGAAGGGATCATCCTTGGAGAATTGTAGGGGTTCCACAGTGATATTTTGGATTGAAGATCTAGAACTTGGGGGAAGTTGAAGCAGATCTACTGAAGAATGGAGCGGGTTTAGCAAGAATAAAATATTCCCTACAAATCTGTCATCTTTATTTTCCACTTTTGGCCATAGTTCTCTCTTTTCAAGTACCTGGTGATTCACTGCTGCTGGTTGCAGAGACCTGTGCACAGACACCTTCACTGTGTTTTGGGTCAAATATTTACTCTGAAGCTCTCACATGAAAATGAGTGATTTCATAGAATTAAGTGTAAGCAGAACAGTCACCACTGTGGTGACTACAGATTGGGTTTAGTGGGTGGTGGTTTGTTGTTTGATTGGTGTGACACTGCTGCCAGTGAGATCTGGTATCTCATGTGGCTGTGGTACATTTTCAGTGACTCTTACCGATTTTGTTTTTCCTCTTTTTTTCCCTTCCTCTAACTCAGGGCCTTGTTACAGTAAAAGCTGACATGTGGAAAAAAAAAAAAAAAAGGTAGCAATAGATGTTTCTGGGTCTTGCATATCAAGCACATAATTATTTTTATGTCTGTTTGAAATAGTTGTCTATGTCCAGCAGTAATGATACACCGAGGAACAAATCAAAACCTGGTCAGATCAGTACCAGACTTTTTCTCTTAATGAAAAGAGTATATTCTTGCTGCACAGTTGGTTGCTAGCTCCAAGAAAAGCTGGAAAGCGCTCCTTGTCCCTCAGAAGCCTTTCCCTGCTGACAGGGTTTTGATGAGTGTGTGAAGGGAATACCATCTGCCTTAGGGATGGTAGAGGGAGCTGTGTAACACAGGGCTCCCAAGGGATTACAAAGCTGTAGGACGTTCAGAAGTGCTGAGGAGAGAGAAAAGAAGGGCGAAGGGAGTCTCCTCTGCTGAGAAGCAGGCTTTTGAAGCAAGGTGTGGGTGCAGTTTCTCTTGTGTTTTTGTATCATCTCAGTACATCCCAGCTCTTGCCTCTCAGGAGTTTTACCAAGCTGCGTTCTTCCTATCCCCATAAGTCATTAGTGACATGATGGAGCATCCTTTACAGCCTCTGCAGACTTAACTGTAATTTAAATCACTGCACCAATATGCTAATTGGCTGCTTCCTCCTGTTGTCATGTGCAGACTCTGTAGGTGTCCTTACTTTCATTCCTCATGAGTTTCATGATTCTGCAGTCTTACAGGCAAATGGTTGAAAGGATTCTCACAGGACTGCCTTGGCTTAGAAATGCCACACATTTTCCTGATGAATTAATCTCTCCCACAGATTGTAGAACTGATCTTCTTGACTGAGTCTACTGATCATTCAGATCTCATGGGATCTCTGTTGGGCTTACTCAATTTCCTCTGGGGTGATTTAAAAAGGAATTTCACCTCCATCTGATGTTCTGCTGTTCCACTTGTCCTACAACATCACAACTTTATGAATGTCCAAAAGAAAATCCAATTTTAATAGAAAATTATAAAACTGGAAATGAACAAATCAGATAAGAAGGTTTTGTAGCTAATGTATACTCAAGCACAGATGTTGTGGAATAACATTGTTAATGCTGGAAATTGTATCTGTATTGTGGTATAACAAAACCCTCTTCATGGACCATGTTGCTTTATCTACTGATCAGGAGGCCACAGACTGTAAATCCCCCTGTTTGTGTAGGGCTGAAATAGGCAAGTGGAAATGCAAGTGATTATTTGAGAGGATTGAAGAATTGCCTGAGAGCTTGAAGTCACTCCAGGGCTGACGGAAGGTTATGAAATAGTGAAGCATTTGGGGGACATTGTGCAGTGAGGTGCTGTTAGAACAGTTCCCATCCATCCCGTGGAGGGAGAATGGATTGATACAGGAGCTCAGTAACCCAGTGTTACGCCTGTGGGTAGGTACATTCGTGGCATCAAGACCTACAGGCAAATCAAAACAAGAGCAATGCACGTTCAGCTTTCACCTTTCATGCACTAGAAGGTGAATTCAACAGCAAGAGCAAACATCTTCGTTTTACATCAGAGGTAAGAGTAAAGTTCAACCTTTAACCTTTAAATTTTCTTGTTTCATTACAATACTTCTTAAACAGACTTAATAAAACGTCAGTTCCCATGATTATCTCTTCAGAGATGTCACAGTGTATCCCAGCTGCAGAGGAAGTTCTGCATAGCATTAATTATGCCCTGAAAATACAAAGAAAGCACTTGACATTTTTCCCAGAGCCATATTGTCTTGTTTTACTGGTTTTAGGTTTGGGGTTTTTTTTGCATTATTTTTGTTGATTCAAAAAATGGGCTTTGAGAACCTGTTCTAGAACTTGCTTTAAATGTACGGGATTTTCCCTCACTGATACATAACGATCAAAGAAAATGGGTATTTACTCCCCCTGAAGGTTGTTTAGAGCTGTATCTGGAAGACTATAGCTAAATATGACTAATGAGATCATTGGCAATTGCTTCCTGTGTTGCCTTTCCTGGAAACAACACAAACAGAAATGTTTTGTTCGTCCATTGGTTGCATTATTATGAAATCAGTAAATCAAACCTTCTGATGCTGTTGGGTCCCTTCCAAGTCAGCAGATTCTGGGATTCTGTGCACATTACCATTCCACAGGATGGTCAGAAGATTTTGATTTTGTAGCACGCTCAGTAGCAAATTATGTTTGGGGTCTGGTGCATACACCAGAGCTTTACTACTGTTAATGGTTTATTTACTGTTCATATTTTGAAAAATAATTAGCCTCAATAGAAATCAGAGTAAACTTTTACACAGTTGATATAGACCTCTAAGGGTGGTGCTCTTATTTTATAAATGAGAACTTAAGGTGTAGAAATAAAAATGAAGCTATTAAGGCAGTCGTAACAGTGCCACTGATAAAAGTTTGCATCATCTGATACAAAAATCTGTTGTTCCTGTGTGATCTAGAAGAATTTACCTTCAGGAAGCTACATGGTATTTTTTCTGTTAAGCCGGGAATGCTGACAGAAGCAACAGCAAAATCAACCTTTTTGATTTATTTTCAAATTTTATTTCTTGTGTAACAACAGAATAATTATAAGTAATGAATGAAGTGGTTCTTTTAGGTATTTTGTAACAAGTAAAGAACAAAAGTTTTCAAAGAAATATGAGAGAACCTTTTAAGAATTCTCAGCTTCTCCTAAAATGCAAGCCTGCTCACACTTCCACGTAAATTGCTGTTCTGAGCAAATCAGCAAACCCTGAGGAGAGCCTGTGGAGTTTCCACAGCAGCAGCGTCTTTGATGCAGTTTGTCTGAGAAGTTGGCAACATATCCTTGTCTCAGTGATGTAGGTCCTAGTGAGTCCAGAGAGAGAGAGAGGAACCTTTGTTGCCTCTCAATGCTGGAATTATTTTGTGTAGTCATCTTCCATCTCTCTCTTGGTCTTGATCTCCATCCCTTGTTGCTACAGGCAGCAGTAGCCGTGAGGGGACTGTG
>WAAG01056336.1:0-10230 GCA_013390105.1 Tichodroma muraria | reverse complement strand
GCTAAACTACAAGGATTAGACCCAGCATATCCAGGGCTAAGTGGTTTGCTTAAATGCTGACTCTGTATTTGACCTGGGATTTTTAGAAGATACTTAGTGAGATTTTCAGCACCACTGAGATGTGCAGGAAATAATTCTGCCAGACATCTATCACAGGGGGAGAGGGAGGGCAGTGAAAAACCTTGATGCTCTTATTCATTCTCATGTGCCACGGTGGAAACAGGGGTGGAAATAACATTGCTGCTTCTTGTCAAGGCTTGGCTTTGGGAATTTTTGGGTGCTGCAGAGATCATGTTGCTTTGCTGGAATAATTCAGACAAGATTTGAACTTTTGGGAGGATTGCTGCTTGTTCAGAACAGCCTTGTCTGCCCCACTCAGCATTGGTACCTCCCCTCCATCCAGTACCACACTCAGTCTGTTTCTCCATTTATCTCTCCCACAAATTCCCCTTTTTTGCTGCAGTGGCTGGATTGTTGTAAAACAGCTTGGGGAAAATGAGATTGTACCTGTGGGTTTAACTGCTCTGTAAGTTAACTGTTAGCTGATGTTTTATTTACAAAAATAAGAGTGCTCTGCATTTCTTACAGGCTTCCAAATGTATTATTGGGACTTGGTGGGGTGTAAATTATTTTTCTCAGCACCAAATTGGTGTGAAGACCCTCCCTTTCTTATTTTTTCATTTTTAGAAACCTGACGGGTTGTTGGTGACACAATTTAATATGCAAAACAGCCTCCCCTCTGTCACGAATCTCACCAGATAGCTCTTGGCAAACTGCAGTTAGGATAAACCTGTTAAATATCCTCACTCGCACACAAAAATCACCAACCCCTCATGGTTACTGTTGCCTTGCTTTGTTTTTTGCAAGGATTCTGAAACTATATCACATTTCCTCATTACTCCCTAAAGAGGTGGGCACAGCACCAGACTGAACCTTCTGTACCTCATCTTGTGAAGCAGAAATAAATCACTGGGAGTAAAATTATTAGAAAGAATCATTTGGGCATGAGCAAACTCAGAAGAAACTGAGAAAAAAAGTAACTCAGAAGTGTTCTAAGTCAAAATAATCTGTAAAAGTACATAGATACTTCATGATAAAATATTGCAGGGTGCTGTTAATGCCTTATTGAAGTTGAGAGGGCTGGTGGTGGCAGATGAGAATGGAATTAATGTTGTCAGCAGCATGAAACACTCCCCTTGTATCCCTGCCTCGTCTGCAGGGGATGGCCCTGCACGAGGAGCATCCAAAAAAAGTGAAAATTATGTCACTGCTTAAAAATCTTCCTAAGGAGGAAGAATTAATATCTTGTGTAAAATGTATTTTCAGAAAATTTAGAATGTGCTGGAGCCATATTGCTCTATATAATTACCCTAAACCTGACTTCTTTGTTTGAAAAATGCTTTTCAAAAAGTGTTGAAAATGGTTCATTGCTTTTTAGAGGAAAAAAGTTTTGGTTCTTCATTTAGTCAGTTTATCAGAACTTGAGTTAATACTAATTTTACTGGGTTTCGAGAACATTTTTAGACTTTTATCTTTCTACTCAGATTTCAGACAGCAAAGATTTTTGAAATGCTCTGAGAGTGAGTTTAAAATGCTAAAATTTACTAGATTTAGTAGTGCCTTAAGTGTTGCCTTTAAACTGCAAAACCACAATTGTTCTCAGCTGCTAATCAATGTTCAAAGACCCCCATGTGACCAGTAATAGAGCGATAGCCATTTTGACTGAGTTATTGCAAAGCTTATGAATTTCCAGACATTATACAATAGTCATTACCTAGATCCAAGAAAAATCAGAAATCCTGGATATCAGCTTTTGTCATTTTTCCAGTGAAACTTTGCCTGTCAAAAAGCATAAGTTGGTGTTCCTCTAAAATATACATTTACGTACACAGATATAAACTTATTTTAAATTATCCAGGGCATTTGTATTTAACTCTTGGAAGGTCCCTTCTGTGCCCAGGTTTGTTCACGTGGGTGAGAATGCAGCCGAAAAGGGATGATCTTCTTAAAGAGGGGAGCTTCACAGACCTTGCAGGCTGATGCAGATTTTTAAAGGCACCCTGCTGTACTTTTCCTGTTCAGACTCTTGAATCATTCCCTATTTTAAGGATCTGCTGTGCCCTGAAGGTGTTGTGACATTTTCTAATCCTTCCTGCTGGACTTTGCAGATATTGAGGCTCTCTCATGCTGGGCTGGACTTGAAGTGCATAAGGCTTGGGTTTGAATTAGAACTCAAAACAAACCAAATAAATCAAATTGCAGTTAGCACTTTGACTCTTTTTTACTGGTATTCCAAGAGTATTTAACTGTGTTCTTGTAAAAAAAAAAAAAAAAATTAAAGGCATCTGAAAACACTTTGCATAGTTAAGAGTATTTATCTTCCTTGGATTTTTCCCTTCTGGACTGAGATATCATTTCCAGCCCTCTGCAAGCATGCTGTTTTATGAAATAGTTATTTGCCTTAAACTGAGTCAGTAGAACTCTTGGAATATAAGTAGCCAGATTTGCATAGTTTATGAAAAAAAAAAATCTCTGTAACAAACTTTGTAGTAAACCTTTTGAAAATATTTCATCTACAGTTTTCTTTGCTGCTGCTGCTGCTGAGTAGGAAATTCCAAAATCACAGATGTGAATTTCATAGAATTAAAACAAGCCCATATTTTAAAAAGTCCCCATCCTCACAAAAAAGTCTCTAGAGATTGCTTTCTGTATCCAAAGCCTAGAAAACTTGCAAGTCAAGTTGTTAAGCTGAAATACAAGCTCCCTTCTATTTACTATTTCAGCTTTTTGCTGTTTTCTATTGAAATATTAGATCGGAAAATTGGAGGAGTTTGCTGATCTCTTTTTGGGTTTTTTCCCATTCATGATAAACAGCTGATGAAGCACTTTTAAGAGCATCAAAAATGTCTTCTTTTTTTTTTTTTTTCCCTGTAAGTTTATATAATTATTTCCTTGAGTATCCAATGCAAAAGAAGTACTTGGCCAGCAGCAGGAATTATTATCAAAGTGCAGCAAAGCCTCAGCCCTGTTGTACAGAAGACTGTCTAGAACATCTATTTAAAGAGAATACAAACAAAAAAGGTAACGAGTCCTTTGATCAAACGTTTAATTCAACAAAATGGGCTTTTCTGGTTCATAATGGACAAGCTGCTCTTGGTTTCCATTGATTTGGCTTTAAAAGCAAAGAGAATCCCTTGGCTTTGGGAGTGATGAGAAGGCTCGAGGAAGGGGTGGGTGTTGGTTAAAAGGCCACCGTGCCCAGTGAATCACAAATAGGTGTAAACTGTTAACACACTGCCTTTGTTATTTCTGGAGATGGAACTAGTTCAAGCGTGGAAAAATATTCCCTCGGATGAAATAGAAGGAGCTTGTAGTTATAAGTGTTTATATACAGCAAAACATAATTCTAAAGGACATTACCAGCTTTAGGCAAAAAAATAGCTGATGGATTAATGTGATTTTAGTGGCACTAAGGATGTATTTTCCTGATCATTTTATCCAGCAGCAAAATTTGTGTAAGTTCCTACTTTCTCTCCACCCACCCCTCCCCAGAGAAACTCCTGACTGTTTTCTTTCACCCAAATTCATAATTTCCTTGTCTGTGTGGTCAGACCAGTTTTGGAGTGGTGCTGTAAATGAGATCTCTAAATGGGAACAAAACTGGAAAGAAAAATAATGTTTATTTTGTTGCACAAAACATTCTCTTCAAGTCTAAAGGCATTGAAGAGGTGATGGGGGATTCTGAAATCTCTTCCATGTGAGGGTGAAAAGATCACCCAGCAATCCTCACCCTGATTAGCCAGGCAGGAGGTGCTGAAGGGCAGGATTTGTCCCCAAATTGCTCATTTTTCTGCACTCTTTCTGAGCCTTTTCTGAGCTGTTCTGCTCCCCCAGACCCAGCCAAGCTCCCCTTGCTTTATCCTTCAGTCTCACTTCAGTCTGGAAAAGGGTGAAGAACAAATTAAATCCCAAAGTCTTCCCGAGTACCTTTGTGTCAGGTGTTGTTGCTGCTTCCCCTGCAGCCCAAGTCAATGTGAATATATTTATTTCTTCAATCTTTCCATTCCAGGTGTTGTGGGAGCTGAAGGAGGGGCCTGCTTTGCTCCCACTGCATCTGGAGAGAAAAAACCTGAGTGTATGCCTGACTCGTGGCTGTTCAGGATTTGGAGCAGCACATAAAATAACCCTCCTCAGATATAAGTGTTGATAAACAGAAACTATTTTGAGCTAATTTAGGGACACCTTGTTGCCTTCTCCCAGCCTTAACGGCTTCTGTACTTTTATTCTTTATATGACCATAAAGGGTCAAATTCTGCTGTATGTGAGCACGGGGTTCTCACACTGAATCTTAATGGAGTTGTCCGTGCTCAGCCATGAAAGAAATTAGACTCCTAAGTTCTTAAAAGTTATTATATTTTACCTCAGAGCCTGCCATGTATAGTCTAAATTACTTTCTTGTATGAATTATTTTAATAAGCAACAGTTTCACATTCACATCACCTGCACATGCAAATAATATAGATTAAAAGTCACTTTCAGGATCGAGTTATTCTCAGTTGAGGGGTGCAGAGAGGTAACAGGTGGTGGTGAGATCATCCTGCCAGGCTGGAACAGGAGCTTTTCTTTCATGTTCTGGGGTAAAATGCAGATGGGCACAGAAAACCATGGCCTGTGCCAGCCGGTCATACAGGAGTGATGTAGTTTTAAGTTTTCTCATAGCATATTCGATTCCACTTAAATATTGCAAAATGCTGAATTGTAAATGTTAACTTAGCCATGAATAAAAAATGCTGATATTTTATTTAATCAAAAAAAAATAATTATGGATATTCTGCCTTTATTGTATTATTTAAAATATTTCATTTTACATGTAGGCTACAAGTGGGTTATTTATATATATATAGAGAGAGAGAGAGAGAGAGAGAGAAAGAGAATTTTTTTCTGATGCATAAAAGAATACAGAAGACTGACTTTTGCAGGCTACAAGGAATATTGCCATTGTCTGGGTATGGAGAAAAATTTACATGAACCAGTAGGAGATACTTGCTTTACAGGAGTGTTACCCAACTCCTGTTTTGAAACATTTTCCTTTGGAGGAGAGAGAGTCTTCCCTTTTCTCCCTGGCTTTGAGTTCCTTGTGACAGCAAGGTGTGGTGTGCAGAGGACAAAGCAGTTGAGCAGGGAGATGTGGCTGCAGTGTTGGAGCTGCTGGCAGAGGAAGCTGCAGTGGGGCTGGGGTGATCNAACCTGCTCACACTTCATGTGGAGTTCAGGGTCACAGCCCAGAGCAGTGCAGAATCTGGAAAATATGGAAGCTGAAACTGAAGGCCTCAATCCCAGCCAGGGAAACCTGCCCTTGGTGCCTTGGGCTGGCTGCCTAGAACAGAGGCTAGACAAGGGTAAGAGAATAAAGTGGGTATTTATTGAAGGCCTTCAACACATACACCTTGGTAAGTCAGAAGCCTCCCAGAGGCTACACCCAGGATGAACGATGGTCACGAGTTCTCACACGATTGTAAGTTTGGTCCATTTATGTATCAGGGTTCAATCCTCCAGTTACAGCTTCAGGTAATGAAGTTATATTCCCTCAGTTTGCTCCCCCCCAATTCACTTTTGCTTATACTTTTGGGGCCTGAGGCTGTAGGTTGTCCTTGAATTCCAGAGGGAGTTTTCTTTGACCAACATGTGAAGACAGTAACCAACACTCTATATGGAGTTTAGTGTTATACCCTAATGCAGTACAGGATTTGAAAACAATAAAAGATAAAATCCTAAGGCATCATCCTTACGCCGCTCTTTAATAAAATATTGTAGGGAATGGCTGGCAAGCTTCCCCTTTGACTTTCACCTGTCAGCTTTTGATTGTGACTGTGGGAAGGGATTGGCATTGACTTCTCTCAGGCGGTTTGGGAGAGGAGGTGAGGAGCCTTCTCCCCTGACTGTGTTTGGTCAGGTCGGATCCTTCCGTCCGCAGTGCCCAGTGGAGGCTGATGTCAGGCCGCGCCTTCAGCACCAGCTGCTGCTGCTCTCCCGCCACCTCCCCTCCCCTAAAAGTCTCAGGCTGGATGGGGAGGCGACGGCAGTGTGGCTGGGCTGAGGCAGGCTCCGTGCAGGCTCAGCAGCCCTTCCAGCTCGTTGGTGAGAGCAGCGAGGCTCAGGGACCGCGGGGGCATCAGCCCATTCCTTCAGGCCAGGTGCGCTGGGGGACGCGAACTCCGGGGCTCCCGGTGCGCTTCCAGCTCGGGACCTGCCGCTCTCTCTGCTCCTCGTCCTGGTTTGGAACCTCACAGTCACCTCACGTGCAAAGCCAGTACAAATTGCGGGAGTGGAAGCGTTAGTAGGGGAGCTGGGAATAGGACATTTGAGGCTGCGTTATTGGTGAGGGTACAGCGCATTAGCACCAGGCAGGTCTGTTTAAAATGTGAGTACGTTTGTTGCGGTGTCACACGCTTTTGCTTGGCAGTGAAACAGTAGGGACAATTCAAATGAGGAAAACACAGATTTCACATCAGCAAATCTGTCCTCTCTGACATGAAGTGTTTTTTGAGTAGAGGCTCTACTTTTACTTTTGGACAATTGCTGAAAGTATGTGTGTAGTCGTGAAAGAAGAATCACGATCTCTGTGTTTTGAGGTCTGGATTCTTTCAGTACTGAAGCAGACAGTTAATTTACTCTCTGAAACTTGTTTCACCCTTCTGATTCATAAGCTAAATCTTTTCACTGTGCAGGACAGGTTACAAATGAGAGGTTCAAGAATAAATATATTTTATTGCCAAGGATCGAGCTCTCTTTTTCTCTGTTACTTTTACTTAGATCTGACCTTGCTGGATTTCACACATCATCTCACATGTCTTATTCTTTTCTTTGAGCTGTTTTATGAAGTACTTTCATTTGTCTTATTTGGCTTAAAACAAATCATACGTTCATGTCCTGAATGTTTCACTAGTCAGAATAATTAAGTTGATCAGGTCTGGGAGCATTGGAAGGAAAATAATAGGGTCATTGAAGCATTCAGGCTCTAATGGGAACCTGAGTTCATTCAGATATCAAATCTAATAATTGCTTTACACCTGTACACACACTCCCAGTGAGCGAGTTCACATGAATGGTTTAGTGCTTTCAATACTGTTTCGAGGGAATATTAGTTCTGTTTTTAAAACACTAAGTTGTTTGGACTTTTTTCAACTTTGCTCTTGTTTTTATATATCAGTTGTCGCTTAGCTGATTGCTCATCTTCATGCACAGGGAAATATTTTCACATGACAATCTTTTATTAAAAGTAGGATATGATTAATGTCTTGAAAATCAGATTTAATAGCAATCAGAAAAGTAAGAAGACTATCATCTGAGTTTCACTGCTATCAAACAATTTATTAGCCAATTTCAATGCACTGTATACAATTTAAGAGTATTCAAAGGCTGAAACTGAGTCTATACGTGATTATGTGTGCAGCACAGCAGAAGGATTGTAGGGATATTCATAGCCATGATTGCTCCTTGAAAAAGGCAATTTCAGAAGAATGAGGTAAAAATCAGTATTACTTTGTGAGATTTTATGGGAAATGAAGCAATAATTATAACTCCTCAGTTTGACTAAATTCTGTGATAAATCTCCATGAATGCCAGTGGTACAGGCTGTCACAAAAATTTGAGAAAATTTTATCACAATCAAGAATAAAAAAATACTGCCTAGGAAAATGGCAGCTATTCATAGCAGGTTTCAGTAAATTCCAGCCTCAAATGCTGGTCACAGTGCTGCTTGTTATTGGAGGGGATTTGAACTGATGCAATCGTTCCTCTTCATCTGCTTTTTATTTTCCCACCTTTATACGTTTACCTCTCAGCTGAGAATTCCAACTGAAAAAGAAATGGAAAATGGCTGTATGTGTGCCTGCATTGTACTGACATGAAGGCCTATTTTTCTCTGTAATTTTAAAGGCCAATTACCCTTGGAGGAAAGGAGAAAAATAGATTGATTTGTCTTGTAGCCCCTGAGGCAGGCATGTGTTGTCTCCTGCTAAGGCTTTTCCAGTGCAACTCTTGTGGAAGAGCTTTCACTGCACATCCCAAGCGGTGCTATTAACAAAGAAAGCAAAGGCAAATTAAAATATTAAACAGATCATTTAAAGGTTTAAGGAATCTTATCTTACTGGGACAATTCTTTCTTTGTTTTTTGGGTTGTTTTCAAACCTTAAGGCCAGGAATAAGCAATAGTGAAATTTCCTTTAAACTGATTACTTGAAAATAAGGTTTACAAATCCATTTTTCATCCTACAAATACTAAACTTCAGCTGTAAATAGGGTAAGTATTTATTTCTTTATTGGAATTATGATACAGATGGCCAATATCCTCAATTTGGGTTGCAGAAGTGTGACTTTTATTGTGCTGCCACACTGTATTGACTGTGGTCACAGCTGGATTGCGCTGAGCTGGTAAATGTCATCACACATGCCATTTAGCATTAAAACTTCCCACATTATTCCATTTTAAAGCATTTTTGTGTCTAACACACAGGACACAAATAAATGGGTTTTCTACTGATGTTCTGCATTTTCCTACGACTCAAAGGCTACAATTAACAGTGCCCAGCAAGCTGGGTCTGAGTGGCAGCACAAAGATTAGACGTGGCTTTGTTCCCTTTTAATCTGAGTAAAATTCTTTTGTGTCAGGGCTTAAATTCTTTAACTCTCTGTATTTTCGACCTGCTTCTGTACTACAGTGCTGCCGGGTATTAACAAATTTATTTAGCAAGTTAAAGAGGATCCAAACAGCCACGTATCTTCTCCATGAGAAATTGTTCACAGGAAATAGTCTGGAAACCTTAAAATGAAGGTGCTGTGTGTTGCCTAAATGACTTAACAGCTTTGGAGGCAGTATTTTTGAACAGAACATGACACTCCTGACTCCTGCAGATAACTCAGGAGATGTGTGTTTCTGCTTTTTTCCTGAGGAGGAACCATTCAGCCTTCAGAGACATCCTTTAAAATGCTGCACTTCTCCTTAGTGCTTTTTCTTCCTCCTTATTTCTTCTTAAACCTTTTCTTCCTCCTCAGCACCTGACAGATGAATGTATTTGTAAATATCCCAGTAACCAGGAATATATTTTTAACAAATGGTGTATTTATAATTAATGTGTTCATCTATGCTATCTCGATTTTGGGGGCTTTAAAGAAGAAAAACCAAAAAAAAGCAAACACCAGAAACATTTTGGGGTTTTTTTTGTCTAAGGGTAAGTTTCTGTTTCTCGATCATAGCATTTATAAACCCAGGTTATCACTCAGCTTTCCCATGAAAGTCTTGACCTAAGCCAAAATAAACCAGGATTTAGAGAATTGGACCTTACAGCTCCAGGGTTTGCTTGAAACCTCGATGTTTTCTTTGAAACTGATGCTAAAATAACCTTTTTAGCTGGCATTTAACTTTGATTGTCAAGAATTTGAGATTCTGTTTAGAGGAAAAAAAAAAACAAAACAGAAAAAAAACTGAGAAGAGGAATTTGGATTACTTGATCTGTTCTCATTTTTGATTGCAAAAATATCAAATCCAAGTGAATGTCAGATGTCCTGGTGTGATGGTTAAAGGGTCGAGTTCAGATTTTGCTAGGCATGTTTTGGTTGAAATAAGAGTGGTTTAAATACTTAAAGATTAATGGAAAACATATTAACTGCACAGTTTCCCCTAACCCAGTTAGAAAAGTGTTTTATTTGCTTCCTCTCTTGGCAATAAGGATCTTTTGAAAAGAGCTATTTCAGAGCCTTTTCTGCAGTGTTATTTCGGCTGTATTTCTCCCATAACTGATTTTTACCTTATTGCTATTTTTTTTCTCTATAGGCCATACATTCTGAAAGATCAATTTGAAATCAAATCTCACAGAGATGGACTGAATCTTAACAGAATTGAGGTTAGGAGAGCCATTTTCTCTCAAAAAGGGTTTTGCTCCAGACAGCAACAGCAGTTTTGATGCTCTTAATTTCCTTTCCTGGCTTTTTTCTCAGCTGGGATCTCCAATAATGTCAGAGGGACAGGCCAGGCAGTGTTCAGCTCCTAAAGAGGTGCTGGGTGTGGCTGGAATTCCCTGCAGGTTTACTCTGGATCAGTTCTGCTTCTGCCTCAAGTTCTATCAGTTCTGTTTTCCAAAAAAATTTACCTTTCATTCTGGGGAAGCTAAAGGTGATGAAGGTACCTGCAGCCCATAAAGGAAAATAGTAATAATATTATAATAAAAATAA
>WAAG01056315.1:29510-46080 GCA_013390105.1 Tichodroma muraria | reverse complement strand
AAAACCTAAAACCCAAGGCATCAATGGGATGAGGAGCAATTCCCCAGAGCCCAAGGTCTCCGAATGGACAAAACCTGCCCTGAGGGAAGGGCTGAGAGGTGTTGGAAGCTCTGCCCCTCCCTCCTACCAAGGTGGGAAGACATGGAGTCCAAGGGGTTTTGTGATGAGGCAGCCTGTGAGCCAGCCCTGAGCATCTTCCGGGACCTCGAGCTGCCTCTCAACCGCTTAATCCCTATAGCATCCTTCAGGTACCCAAGGCAGGGCCATCCCTGTCACACACAACACTCAGCTCAACAGCTCCGACAGCCTGGAGCTAATGAAAAAACCCCACATCTCTCCATTATTTAAAAAAAACCCAAAACACGCAGCTCCTCGGTGGCTGTCCTCTCCAGATGATCATTATTATGTGCTTTCAAAGAGCTCCTTCCTACTCTGCCCCTGGCTCCCAGAGCTGAGGCCTGGGGCAGGGCCAGACCCATCCCACAGGGACAAAATTCTCATTTCCTACGCAGAATCTGCAGTAAATTTCTCTGTTTCTATTAGAAGTAAAATATTTCAGCTGCCCATGGTTGTTTTGGTAGCATTCACTGAGAACAAGGGACATTTCAGCTGGTTTGGGGCGTGTTTTGCACAAGGGAGCGAGGCAAGTTTAGGGAATGGTTTATTCCCTGCCATAGGGTGTGTGGGGGCTGGCATCTCTCCACACACTGGTGTGAAAATGGAGAGCTGAGTGGATCAGTATTTTCAATCCTTAGGGACTGATTTTTTCCCAGCTCCTTGACCTCAGGAAGTCTCTGTTCCAAGGGGTTCCATGTCTGCTGCTCCCCTCTTGCCTGATCCTTATTGATTGAACCGCTTGGGATCTTACGTATGGAACAAAAAACCCACAGGAGGGGGTTTAGAGGGCTCTAAAGGAAGGAGCTGGGCACTCCAAACTGCACCAGAGAAAAGTCAAAACTCCACCTCACCTCTCCACACCTGACATCTGCACCCTCCTTTTCTCCCCACGCTACAAAACGTGGAAGCCTAAGGCAAAGAGCTGCCCAGTTTGCCACGGTTTTATGTGAGATGTGGGCACTTCCCTCCTCAGAATGTTCCCCTGGGGAGGCCTGGGGTGGTTCCCTAATCCTGGGAGACTTCCAGCTGCCTCCATGCTCTGCTGTCCCAGCTCTGTCCAGGCGAGATTTTGTGGGGACAACAGGGAGCACACTTGGGGACATGGAATTCTGCACCCATTAAGGAGCTCACCCAGAGTTTTATGGGGCTCTGGTTTTAGGGCTGGGGAGAGCCTGCATTTGATGTGGAACACAGAGCCTGTGGCATCATTTCCCACAGCCTGCACCTTTTCCCTCATGCTCCCGTGCCAGTTTATCCCACTTGGCTTTGATGTCTCCCACGCTCTCCAATGGAAAAACTTCCCAAGAGGTTCTCTGTTAGGGAAACAAGGCCCAAAGATGCAACTGATGTCTTCTGACCATAAACACCCCTAGGCAAAGAGGGCAATTTTCCAATTTCCAGGGGTCTTTGGCTTCTCCACTTTTCAACTCTCCAATTTAATCCAGGAGCAATTTGCAGCAACGCTAATTGTGTGTGTTTTCCCTGAGCTGGGCAAAGTTATAGGCCAATTATTTTTCCTCCACCCCTGTGATGCCTGTGGATTGCTGAAAGAAAAACTATGAAGGAAGAAGCCAAATTTTTTCAACCAAGCAGCAAAGTACCATCATTCCCTAATGTCCATGAAAAAAAAAAATATATATAAGCAAGGAAATTCAGCATAGGAAGTTTTATGCTGCTATGGTTTCATCACAAAAAAAGGTAAGCTGATGTCTTTATCACCCCCAAGAGTTGAGATCCTTATAATTTAACTTTCAATTTATGGAACAGATTTCTTCTGAGTGGCAAGGCTACAGTTTTACTCCCATCCAAAGCTTGGAAACTCTACATTTCCCCACCTTAGGATCTTTTGTGATTTGAGAGAAGGTCCCAGCTTCAGAGAAGATCTGATGCATAAAATGCAGGTGTACTTGTAGAATTAGCTCAGATATCCACCCCGTTTCAAAGCTTGAAATTTTAGAAAGAAAATTTGGGTTTTGCACAAAACCAGGAAACTCCTTACTGAGAGGAGGAAATACAGGTCTGCTTTGAAACAACTGGAATTTTGATCCAGCTGAGTGATGGAGAAGGGAATGGTGAATGAACGCCTCGTGTCCACCACAAAGTTTGTGAACTAGTGTCTCCCAAGTCCATTTCCTTTTACACTAAGGAGTTACTCTGACTAACAAGCAGATCCAGTCAGATGGACTTTGATGACTGGCATAGAAATATCACTGCATAAACAGGCTTGGAATGCACTACAGCCACTTCCTGGGAATGCTGTCCCATCGGAAGTGAGCAGTGTGTGGTTACAGTAACAGGCAAACAAACTCCCCCAGCCGAGCTGAGGAAAATGACAGCAGAATACAATGTAAATAATGTAAATATTGTAAATAATGTCATAATGTAATGTAAATAATGTAAATATTGTCATCAATAAGCCCTATATTAATTAATATGGCACGTGACTAACACAAACCCAGCAACCTCTCCCTTCCCCAAGCCCACACTCCTTGCCCAAAACCTCCGGAGCATTTACAGCCTGAAATCCAGATTCCAGATGAATAAACTTTTCCCCAAACCCACAAATGCAGGGACTGAGGGTCTCCACTAGATTTTTCCAGGTTTTCCTTAGGGAGAAGAAGGACCTGAGCAGAAGGCCTTGGTAACTCACCTGTGACAGGGCAGCCACTGTGCCCACAGCCACCAAGCTCTGGGCCCCAGAAACCAAAATGGGACATCTCTTGGAGGCCAATGAACGTGTCTCATGATCCCCACAGTATTTCCACTGGGAGAAGCTCTCCAGGGAAGAGCTCAGATATTCTGGCTACGTGGGTGCAGCCCTGCTGGCTCCAGGGATGCTCCACCAACGTGCCTCTGGTCATCCCTCAGCGTTCCCACAAATCAGTGGCTCCTCCACTGTGAGGACTCACTACAAAAAAAGCAGCAGCCAGCCGAGGTCAGAGAAATGCTTTGGAGATGGAAAGCTCCTTACATCCTTCAAAAGCTCCCCAGCCCTCACCCTCACCATTGGCAATACGATGGTTACGTGCAGCCTACGGATCACAATAAAAGTGAGGAGGCCAAAAACGTATCAGGGGTTGTGTTTTTTTTTAATGTACATTTGGCAGGGTTACAAGACAGCAATTCACTTCCCTGGGACCTTTTACTTCCCTATAAATTCTGAGAGCCACATGTAAAAGCGAATTGGCAGATACAGGGTTTGGTTGTTTTTTGCTTTTTTATGGTAAGGAAATTTGTTTTGCTCCAGCAGCAGGCAAATATCTTCAGTCAAAAACGATGAAAGGGAGGACATGTTCCCACCAGAGGCAGTCTCAGGCTAGTGGGATCTTCATGCAGAAGGAAAACTGGGATTGTGTGATGAACTACAAAGAAGATCTACACAAAGCTGAATAACACTTTCAGTCAGGAAACCTGAAATTGCAGGCGCTTTTGGAAGGCTTTGGAATGTGTTACAAGTTGTAATCCTCCCAGCAGAACCTCAAAAGCCTTGGCTTGTTCTGCCCTTTTAAATCCAGGACTTGACAGCTCTTTAAGCAGAACCACAAGTGCTAGAGGTGGAAAAGGCCTAGGGATTATCTAATCTATTCCATGACTTAAGCAGGCAGCAGCAACACTCAAA
This sequence comes from Tichodroma muraria, assembly GCA_013390105.1. NCBI lineage: Eukaryota > Metazoa > Chordata > Aves > Passeriformes > Sittidae > Tichodroma > Tichodroma muraria. The sequence goes on along the minus strand of WAAG01056315.1, from coordinate 42,344 downwards.
TCGTGCTGTACGAGCGGCGTGAAGATGCCTGCAGAGGGAGGAATCAGCCAGACTGGTGATGGGAGCACAAGGAAGCACATTCCCCTTGTTTTCCAACTCGTTAATTAATCTCTGGGCTTGAAGAGCAGCTGTGGGGCTGCTGCTGACCAGAAGGATGATGACACAATAATCTCCTCCAAGGCTGCCAGTGGATGCCCACACATGAAGAATTCATCTTTCCAAGTGGTGTTAACCCGCCCAGCAGATTCTCCACGAGGGAAAAAAAGGCAGTGGCATTCATCTTTCACCAAAATATGCATCTTTTATAGCAATGTTGCTTTGAGTCTTAAGAAACAAACTCTCTATAAATCACATCATAAAATATATCCAGGCTGATGGTTTACAGGAAAGCTCTGCAATGGCAGGGGTTTCTTGAGGTGGGTTTTTTTGGTGATAATCCACCTTAAAAAAGGCAATTTGCTCCTGCTGCTGGAGGTGGGACAGTTTACTGTGTGTGGATTAAAAGCCGTGCTCCTTGTTTGAGGATTTGAAAGTCTGTCAGCCATTGGCAACTGAATTCCACCACCACCCCCTCCATGTTTTATTGGTATTAATATTTGTGCTTTGCAGGTCTGCTGTGAAATGAATCGTGGTTTCCTGAACTTTTCACCCTATTTTTTCCACGGGGCTGGGAGCTTACAGGGGGACAGCTCAGTTATTTGTGTACTGGTGTAGCAAAGAAGGTGACCTAGGCCTTAACCCAGGATTTTCTGAGACTTTTGAATGATGGCCTAAAGGTAAGAGTCTCTGGAGCTGCAGGTAGCAGGAGGGTTGGAGAGCAAAGGGAAAAGGTCAGTCAGGAATCCAAACCTGGCAGATGTGAATGCTGGGAGGGAATAAGAGACACAATGCCCCCAAACTCCCACATTTAAGGACGGTGCTCCTCTCCCAGGTCACTGTTCTGAAGGATCCTGCTGGGATGGCAGCCAAGGAAAGCCATGGAATGAGATAACAGCAGCAGATCAAGGAAAGGTCCACACGCACGTAGGGGTCCATTCAACTCCCAGCTGCCCTCAGCAGAGGATCACAGCCGGTGCAGACAGGAAGACCGTGCTGTCCTGTGCTGTCGCCATGTTATGGAGTGTCCCTAGTTGCCCTTCTTGGATACACTCTCCAAGGGACAAGGGACACACTGAAGAATCCCATCTCCTGTGGCATGCTTTAAAGTCCTCGGTGGCCTGGAGCAGACTTTTATCCATGCAGGATCTCCTGTGCTCACAGACAACCTTGGTGCCAGAGTCCGAAGTCCTTTAGCTGCAGGATACACCTCCCACCCCCCCAGAGTAGCACCCATACCAAAGCAAGAGCAGATTTCTGCTTTTTGGCATGTCAGATGTCAAATTCCAGCTGGTCCCACCCAGAAGCCCCAAAAACCTAAGGCCTTCTGTCACCATCTACATTGGCCTGCCAGGAAAGTTTGGTTCTTCCCTGCATTACACCTCTCTGATGGGAACTTGGGCGCCTCAGCACAACATCAGCTCAGCAAGGCCTCAGCACCTTTCCTTGGACATCTCACTGGCTCCCACCAACATCTTTTTGGGAACAAGGGGGCTTGACTACACCCTGGAAGTCCATGAGGGCAGAATCAAACTTTCCCGGGTCACTCCCATTCTTCAGGTTGAAGCAGGAGCAAGGCTTTGTTTTCAAAGTAGTTTTTGGGTCAGGTGGGAGGCAGAGGGAGCTTGGGTAAGACCATCCCTGAAGCCCACGGTGGCACTAGAGCGGTTCAAAATGTGGATCTGGAGGTTTTGCTTTATCATCTGCACTAAATACACAGTGAATCGAGGCTTTTGGGCACAGAAAAGCTGCAGGCAGATGGCCACCACCTCCCTCTGGCCTTGGCTCTTCATGCCACTGCCCTCATCGGAGGGAACAATGACACTTTCCCAGCTGGAACACAGGCTCTGCTGGCATCCAGCAGCCCAGATGCTTTGCTTAGCTCTTCTCCATCCCTCCACTCTACAAGGCTGTGCTGGGAAGATCAGGAGCAGATTTCTCCTGAGATTCCTGGCACTGGTCCTTCCAACCATGGCCGGCGACTCCAAGAGAAATTACTCTCTTTTATGTTCTGGCACTTCCAGCACTGGCAGGAGGGAGGATGGAGGAAAACAAACCTGAGGCTCCCAGAAACTCCATAAACAAACAATGATTTCTTTTCAGTATGGTTCTGAAGAGAGCCAGAGATCTGGGGAGCAGAAGGAGGAGGGAGGCTTGGCCAGAGCTTCTCCCAAACGTGGAACAAAACCTCTCCTGCGGATGACCCCCCCCAGCTTCAACAGAAAAGGGATCTAATTGTGAGGGAGAGATCCCTTGCACTGATGGTCTGCCTTGCCCAAGGACATTAGGGCGTGTTGGCAGGCAGAGGAAATGCTGCGTCAGCCACAGGAATCATGAAATAATCTGAGGTGGAAGGGACCCACAAAGATCATCCCAGTCCAACCCCTGGCCCTGCACAGACACCCCAACAATTCCACCCTGTGCATCCCTGAGAGCATTGTCCAAACACTGCTGCAGCTCTGGCAGACTTGGGGCCATCCCCATTCCCTGGGGAGCCTGGGCAGTGCCCCAGCACCCTCCGGAGGACGAACCTTTCCCTGAGATCCAATCTAACCCTCCCCTGACACAGCTCCATGTCACTAACAAGGATGGACGGGCTTGGGTTGGTCACAGCAGGTCAGCCACACCCCTGCTGGACTGTGGATAAAAACGAGCTTGGGCTCTTGCACAGGAGCTCTTCTAGAAGGAACCTCCTTTCCTCTTCTCGCTCTACATATTGAGCTGGTCCAGACAAGAGCTGCTCTTCCCTGAGCACGTTATTGGTGTCCCTGACCCCAGGGGGTGGCGTGAGGAGCATCCCTGCTGCTCCACGTGCCTGTTACACTGAAGCTGTAGGATGGAGAGGAATCAGTTTGGCCATGGGTCAAGGCTGACTTTGGGAGGCCTTTCAAGTGCTGGTGAGACAGGAAAAGTGGATGAGAGGAGCATCCTCACTGCCCTTATGCAGCCTCCTGACACTCTGGAGCAACATTCACATTGTTTTTTTCTGGAGACTGCAGCTTGCTTTTGCCCAGGATTGTCCTCCTCGGGCAGTGCAGTCTGGTTTTTACTCACAAATTAATCCATGTCATGCTCACAAACATTGAGCTGGACAAGTCTGTTGAGTACTGATGAGCAGCTGCTGGCCCCAACTCAGCTGATCCTAATCCAGCTGGAAATCCAAAATCCTGATTCACCGTCACACAGCCCAAGGAAGCATCTCTGCATAACTTAATTACACCTGATTTCTTCTTTTTTTCTTCCCTGAAAATGGCGGTACCTGATAAAACCAGTTGTTAAAACATGATTTGTTTGTGATGATGATTTAAACTAAAGGTCAGGCAATCCCGATGTCCTGCACGCTGGTTTAGTAAAGCTCTGCCTCCTGACCAAACTTGCTGTTTGGCTGTGGAGTCATTACTGGACAGATGTGATCTGAAAAGGAGCCAGCTGGTCAGATAACAAGAGCTCAGCTCCTAATCCCATCATTAATGGACAAGCAAGGCACAAATGAGTCACTTCTACCTCTCTGGCTCAGTTTCCTTGCTAATAAAATTAATAATATTTTCTTTCTTCTTTTTTTTTTTTTTTAATTTATCTGCTTCATCTGCAGACTGATTAATGAGTTGTTTTTTTCTGTGAAACAATGGAAAAAGATGCTGCTCCTGGGAACAGCCTTCAGGAGATGCTGCTGAAGAAGTGCACCTTGTCAGGGGTGATAGAGCAGAGAGGCCAGAGAGTCACTTCACAGCTCTACAATCTCACAGCGTTGTGCTGCCAGTTCCCAATTGTTAAATTTCCCTTTTTGGACTGATTTTATCAAAAAACTCAGGGATTCTTCAGGAAGGCAGTCCGAGCAATGCAATGAAAACTGTTATACAATAAAACTGATTCTGTAAGTGCTGTTTTCTCCCACAAAATCACACAGGCTACAACTCTCTGCTCCGCTACTCAGGCCTTTCCCAGGAAATGGATGCATGTATTTACATATATCCACCTCAGCACTGGCTGCTGTCTGCTCTGGCTGCAGCACCAGCTGCCCTTGGAAGCAGCTCACACGCACCAGTGTGGAGGGAATACCGCGGATTTCCAGGAGAGCCTCGCACGCCCGCCGGGGCCTGCGCTGGGAAGGGAAAGCACCACACTCCAGGCCTTCTGGAGGCTGGGCCGTGCTTTCTGAGCCACAGGCCCAGATCCTGGGACAAATTAACATTTTCCATCCCCAGCTGTCTGTTCCGCCTTGTTGCGACACCTCTTACCTACTTTTCGGGCTGACCTTGTGCTGGGCCTGAGACTGTTCACGAGTCTTTTAGTCATTGTTGAGAACAAGGAAAAAGAAACAAACATCTGGTTAGCAGAGCTGCCAAGTGCACATTCCTTCCTTGTTTTTCAACCTTTCAATCCCTTTGTTTTCTGCCTGAAATTCCATTTGATAAATGCACGGAGAGCCACAGGGCACTGATTAGATGCAACTCCTGTCCTGACCCACACTCACCAGCGTTGACTCGCTGGAGCAGCCACAGCCCCCAGAACAAGAGTGAGGCCCTGGTGGAACCACCCCAGCCATGAATGGGGGGCTGATCCTGCTCCCACTGAGGTCAGTGGGAACTTTGCCACCAATTTCAGTGAGAACAGGACGGGGCTTCAACGTCGTTCCTGCAGTGAAGTGGTGCTCAAGACCGTCCCCTGCCAGGCTGTGGCTTTGTCGCTCCTACAGCTCTCGTGTGGGCTTTTTTTTTTAATTGGAAACAACCTCATTCAATCTTGGCCCGCAGTGCTGGCACAGCCTGACCAGACCAGGTGGGGCTGCTCCACCAGAGGCTCGTGAAATATCAAAGACAAGAAGGGTCACATGACAACAGCTTTGCCTTCTTTCCCTGATTTTCTGCCTGGAATTTCATTTGAGAAATGCCTGGAGAGCTACTGGGCACTGCTTAGATGCAATTCCTCTCCTGTGCTGATCGACCACCACAAGCTTCAGCCTCCTGCACCTCTGGCACAGCTGTGTCCTCCTGGACCACAACTCCTGAGACCTTCAGGAAGCTGGGTCCACCCTTCCCATCCCTCCCCAGGAGGGACCTCTCCACACGAGGAAGGTTAAGGAAGAGCAGTTGCCTTAGATTTCATCTCCCTACAAAGAGACCTCCCCAGGGGCAGGATCAGACCTTCAGGAGGCTGTGTGACCTTCCAGCAGCACCTGTCTTTTGAAGAACCCTGCTAAGGCAAGACTCAGTTTTAATTTGAAACCAGGACAGACGGCCCAGTGGGAAAAAGAGCTTGGGATCCCTTCAGAGAGAAATCTCAGGGAAAAGGTGAGGCACAAAGGGCCCGCTCTGTTCTCACTCAACGGGGCGTCTTCGCAAGGCATTGCTCTCTCTGTTGCTTGGAATACCAAGCCTCTGAGTCTCTTAAAAGCTTCCCTCTGTTTTTTATTTACGTGTGACTGAGTCTGTGTGCCTGAAAACCAGATTGGAAGATCATTAATCTGGGACAAGAAAGAGCCAGACTCATAGAATCCTGTCCCTCCCTGTTGTCAATCCTCGCCGACCCCAACCTACGCAACGACTGACGCTCTGGAGTGGGATTGTACCGGCCTGGAAAGCCTCTCTTTTCCATTAGGGATGCCAAATCTGCGGCGTGACTCGATGATCCAAGTTGACACCGCCATGAGAACAATTCCATTTCCTCCCCGCTGGTCACTTCCATAAATGCCAAGTTCTGGGCAACACAATGTTCGGCATTTCTAGCAAACCGCTCTGTGATCTCATTTGCGTTGCCAGATTTATTTATTTTTAAAAAGTCTTTTTTTTTTTCTCTTACGGCCATACATTTTAGATTAAAAAATAATAATCATGCAATCTCGCAGGAAATTGGGCTTTCAAAATCGGGACGCGAGGAAGTATGGTCCAGTGGAGATTTGATCAGGCAGATTTTACAGCCCTGCGGCTTGTTGGATACCCTTTTTCATTAAGATTAGTTTCAGTTTCTGGCCCCTGTTCTCCCATCACGAGTCAGGTTTTTTTACCCAATGCCTTTTCAAGGGAATTACAAACTCAACAGCCAGTTATTAATTTCACTGGTGAATGCACAGTCCTCATTGAGCTTCAGTTCTCATTTAAAGTGGTTTCTGAGTGAGGATATTACAGTCCCAAGGAGAGGTATTGGCTGCCCAGTTCCTACATGCTGGAGGTCCGAACATTATCAGTGAAGTTGCTTGGACAGCTTTCAATCCCCTCTTTCAGAACAAAAAGGATTTGGGATGAGCCTGAGAATCTGAATGCAGAAGGACCTTGGCATACTGGATCTGTGTTGGCATTTCCAAGCCTAGATGGGAATGCCCTTTTACCAGCTGGAAGGAGGAACAACATCACTCACTCTTGGAAATGACACAGTATTTGTATCCAGAAACTTGGACAAGTGTGGTGGAAACTACTGGGAAGTTCTGCTTTGCAGATAGAAATGGTTAAAACTTCCCTCAGCTTCCTGTCAGTTCCATCCATTGAGTCCTACCAGTTCAGAGGGTCTTAACAGCCTCTGCAAACCAGAAAAAAGCACCAATAAAATCTTTAATAAAGAAAATGTTTTGAAAGGCCAGTTTGAGCAGGCCTTCTCCAAATGAAGGGACTACACTCAAGGCTTCAAAATTCTTCCTCTATGCTGTACAGATGCCCTCTCTCTGACCCATAACTTCATTTAACTCTCCTCAAGAGGAAGAAAGGAATCCCTGCTAAAATTATTAGCTTGCACAAAGAATATTTGCTTTGAGGGGAAGGCCAGCACACGTGCTTGGCTTTCTCAGAGGACTTCCACGACCACAGCACAAACTCCGGGCTCTCACAGCCAGGAGATTCCTTTTTTCCCCCAAAGGAAACACATATTAGTACCCTGTAACACTCCATGGAGGTGTCCCAGAGCTCAGCACAGACATCCCTTCATGTTCATGCTTTGGGTTTTGGTGTTCCTTGGCCCCAAATTGCCTTTATTTCCACAGCCACAAAGCGCAGGGAGTTCGGTGGGTGGCAAAGACATCCAAGAGCTCCCAACCCCTTTTCCAGCTGCCCGCCCACCCCCAAAAGGAGCGTCACAAAGTGGGAGACTCAGTCCTGAAACGCAGCCCAGGGGCTGGAACCCCACGGCAGCCTCAGAGCACATCTGCCCTCGCCTTCCAAGGGGAAAACCAAACCAGAGCGCGTTTGCGCAACGCGTAATCGAACCCAGTTGTTCTCCAAGGCGGGAGGAAGATGTTCGTGCCGTCCTCCTAGCATCCATCCAGGGCTCTGTCTCCCCAGACTCCACCCAGTGTGATTTGTTCAGTCCTGGGTCGTGTTTTTTGAGTGTTTACCCCTCATGGAGGTTTTCTAACCAAAGGGTTGCAAAGAGCACAGGAATATTAAGAGCAGTTGACAGAAGAGCTCTCGGGGGGACGCAGTGCACGGGCCTCCAGGATAACGCACACCTCCTACTTTTATAATTATTAGTACTTCCATTAGAGTGGAGGAGATGAGTTATCCAGGACAGGAGGAGAGCCTGAAATCATACATACCTTTTTTATGAGGTCCAATACAGACTGTGGCCTGAGTCAAAGCACTCAGACAGAGCTCAACTCATCAAATCCAGTGGCTGTAGTGAAAGGAGGTCTACAAGTTATTTGATAAAATGCCACATTACGAGATAGCACAGCCTCAGACACAGGACTTCAAATCTACTCCTAGTTATGGCTCTTACACAGAGTTGATACATACTCAGAGTGTGGTGAGGCCGTGGCACAGATTTCCCAGAGAAGCTGTGGCTACCCCGTTCCTGGAAGTGTCCCAAGCCAGGTTGGATGGGGCACGGAGCAGCCTGGGATAGTGGAAGGTGTCCCTGTCCATGGCAGGATGTGGGAACAAGGAGGTCTTCGAGATCCCTTCCAGCACAAACTGTTCTGGGATTTCGTGGTCTCAGGCCACATTCAACTTGTTATTCCAGAGGTGCTCTCCAAGCTCAGAATGTGCCAGAAAGCAGATAACTTTTTTTTTTGACCAAGACCAGACCAAAAGCCCTCTCAGCTCCTCATTTCCCCATGGCCAAGAGGAACCTCAAGGCAATTTTCCCATGCAAGGCAACACTCTGCACCATGACCTCAGTCAGTTCAGCCACAGCTTCTTTGGGCACCCTGTGCCAGGGCCTCACCACCCTCATAGGGAAGAATTTCTTCCTAATATCCCATCCAGCCCTGCCCTCTGGCAGTTTGAAGCCATTATCTCTTGTCCTATCACTAAAAAACGCCTCTTCAGGCTTCTGAGAGCCCCATTAGGCACTGAGCTTTCTCCCTTCTTCCCTTCTTCCTTCAGTGCTCTGTGAGCACCATCACCCCCAAAACAGCTTTCCCCAGCTTCAAAATGTTCCTCACTCCAGCCTGCTCCTGGCAGCTCCGCACAGAGAACTCACAGACAGGCAACTGACCTCGAGCAAGACACGGTGTCACCTCCAGGGCTGAGCCCATCCCACGTGCTTCAGCTCTGAGGCAAAACCTCTTGGAATTGGCAACAATGGAGAGAAAAAACATATTAATCTTCCCGACCCATCTCCCTCTAATCCACCAAGGATTGTCCCATAACTTGTGACTGATGGCTTCTTACCCAGTCCTCCCAGAACACATTAATCACTTTAAGACACAGTAGAGCTTGCTAGTGAAGAACAAAGCACAGCTGTTAAGAAGAAGCAAATGCTGGGCTCGCTTTCGTGGGCACATGGCACAGCACCACTGCCCTGTGAGGGAACTGCCTGTTCTGATGCAAATAATGGACATTAGTTAGCACAAACAGAAGGTCTGTCATGGCATTTTTTAATGACTTAATTAAGATTTTCATTGTTTGATGCATGTGAGACAGGATGCACTCAGTGAAAGCTCCGCTGAAGCGAGTTGGTAACTTGAATTTTCCTAAAATATTAACCCCACATTCCTTATCTTCACCTGCCTCAGCTGTCTCCAGCAGATATGGCCAAGCTGCATGAGGCCATGGACTTCAGAAATACCTGTGCTTGCCTTAGCAAAGGTGAGGTTGTGACTACATGACCTGAGGAAAGGGAATGTCAGGACACGTGTGAACTTAAAAAGGTGAAAATGTTGTAGGGTGAAAAAATATAGGGAGCCACATTAAGCCCTTCAGCTAACTAAAAGGCAAAGAGGAAGCCAGAACATGGAAACAGACTGTGGAGTCACAGACACCAGCAGAAACAAGGCAAAAAACCACTTTAAACATTCAGAAATGTCTTCTATTAGTAAGAATGGGAAAGCGCTCTTGGAGGCTTCCTATATTCATCAACTAAAATCAGCATAATAATTTCTTCCCTTTCTGCCCCCTAAACCTTCTCTACCACGTGTGGTCTCTGCACAAACACATCCTGCTGCAGAAAAAACCCCAAGCAACTGTTCCAAAGGTCAAAGTAGCTAGAGAAGTGTAAAACCTTGCACAGGTGGAGGAGGTAGTTCTGCCGTGCTCCCATTCATGACCCATTTTTGGTCCATGAAAATCACAGTGCAAAGGGGGCAGATGAACCTGGCCACAGAGTTTCTGCAGCTTCCCTTCAGGATTCCCAAAGAAGGCTCATGCTTGGTCACACAGAGGTCACACGAAGAGCCAGGTGTTCTATTTCTGCCAGTTCATGTGTGTGAGGACACAGGGGAGTTTATTCTCTTCACTTGTGGGTTTCACTGGTATTTCCACCAGAAAGGACAATGCTTTGGAGGCTGAGTTTGTTCCTGAAGAACTGGGGGTGATTCCAGAGTGCAATTACATTATTAGCCCAAATAAAGCATGACATGTCCCACTACAGCACATCTAGGAGGAATTTTTACGTCGTTTTTAAGACTCCAGAGTCACTTCAGCCCAGTGCAGGCAGCCAGTCGCTCTGGAATACAAGCTGCTCAGAAGAACAAAGACTAGTTAAAAGAATGAAGTGTTTAAATCCTCTTTTTTTTTTTCAAGAAGTGACTTTCCTTTGTCTTGCTTTGCTGCTTTTCAGTGAGCTGAACAGATTAAGTTACTGCACCATGAGCAATAACTGAGCTACGATCACGAACATGCCTTTCTTTGGTGAACTTGTCCAGAAAATGAATTCCATTTCTCCACATACCTGAGGAGCAAAAGCACTTGTGGAGAGGAATCTCTCCCACAGGGAGTCCTTGTGTACTTTGCAGTAGTATTTTATTAAGAGCTGGAGAGTTCAAGGGTCTCACAAATGTAAGTTTTCAATTAGCTTTCCATTGTGTCCCAAACAGCATCTAAATACTCAACTAAACTTTAATCCAATCACTTGATTTGACTCCAGGCATGATTTATCTTTTAATCATCATCTGCTCAATGAGGGGGGAAAAGAAAGCAAACTTGTTCTTGGCCCATCATGACTCATACTTGATTTTACTGCCATCACAGTTGTGTTTTCCTTTTGGCTGATGTCTTGGCAATTGCAAGCACTGGCTTTGGCTTTCTGTTTAGGTATGATCTTTCCTGCTCATTTCCCCACCTCCCAAAATGCTGAACAGCACTGGATGTTAGACTTTTTCCCACCGAGGCATGTGATTTTTTTTGATTCTTTTTTATTTCTTTTCTGCCATCTCTTGACCTTGCATTAATCAGAAGTGTCTGCTATTTGACCTACGCTCAAAAACACAAGTCATGCCTTAAAAAGGGGGCTCACTCTTTTAAACAAACAGCATTTTCCTGGAAGGATGTATCACACAGAGAGCGCTGCACCAAGACACAAAGCAGCCAGGACCTTCTGGGCACTTACCAGGAGCTCAGCTCTGCAGCTGGGGTGAGCCTGGTGAGATTTAATCCTTCCTCCACATGCTGGTGGTGCCTCAGTTTCTCTATCTGGGAATGAGATTTTCAATGCATAAAATATCATTTTCCATTTCAGGGATCCTTCATAAGATCAGGATGTCTGATGGCCCCTCTGGGCCAGTGACACCAGTTTATGATCCACTCACAAACAATACCCCAGCCACGTTCAGCGCACCTCTCCAGCAAAAAAAGAAGGAATGAAATGAAGCCACACTTTGCCCAGGAATGCCGTGAGCTGCTGAGCCTTTGAGGTCTGGAAGAGTTGCACAACATCTCCCCATGCTCTGTTATTCCTGTCAGTGGTTTGTGGAACTCGCAGCTCCACTTTCCAAAAACTGCTCTCAACACAAATCACCCAGACCTCCCCAGAGCACACGGATTTCTCCAGAGATTTCCCATCTAAGCCTCCCTCACTACCTCTAGAAATATCAAATTCCTTGAAGACTGACTCAAATGTCAGTTCGAGACTAATAGTTTTTGATAGTTCTCTCCAAGTGCCAAATTTTGAAGCAGAAGATTGCATGAAAAGCTCAGGTTTCTTTTTTGTTTTGTTGTGTGTGTTTTTTGTTTGGTTTTGTTGGGGTTTTATCCCTTTTGGGTTTTTTTTGTGGGAAAATCAGAATACATAACCCTAAAAACAAGCAGCCTTCCCCAAATGCACTCAGATGGAAAAGACAGGAAGCTTTTTTTAAACCAACATCATCACCTAATTGACCAGTTCTGCTCAGCATTAAAAGAATACTTGTCCCTGAATTTCACAGGAGCAGCCATACCGTGCCTGTCCAGGAATTCCACACTCTCCCAGTGCTGAATGCTCATGGAAAGAGCACAAAAATCTGCTAATAATTTCCCTGGCATACCCCTTCAGCCTCCACCAAACAATTTAGGGATTTCTGGAGCTGTGGCTGCTTCATGCTGTGGTTCCAACTATTGATCATGGAGAGGTGAGGTTGGCCTCTTTTCCGAGGGAAATATCAACAGGACAAGGGAAAACGCCTTCAAGTTATGGCAGGGGAGGTTCAGGTTGAATAGGAGGAAAAAATTCTTCACCGAAAGAGTGGCCAAGTGTTGGAACAGGCTGTGCGGGAAAGTGGTGGAGTCACCACCCATGGAAGTGTTCAGAAAACAGAGAAACGTGGCACTTTGTGATATGGTTTAGTGGACATGGGGTGTCACTGGGACACTCAAAGGTTGGACTTGATTATCTGGGAGGGCTTTTCCAACCTCAAAGATTCCCTGACCCCTGTTTGAAATGTGTTTTTCCACGTGGGTTGAGGGTGCAGCCTGAATAACACCAGGCAGCAAAGGGGACACGCACAGGGGTGGAGAAAGAATCAGGCATTTGCAGACACTCCCACACCCAAAACCAGAGTGAAAAAACTTACTTGGGTCCTTGTTAAATAAAAAAAAAAGGGCCTGCCCCCATCTCCAGATCATTTGGTGGTTGTCCCCAAGACTCTGGTTCCCCCCTCATGGCTGTGACACTTGTCTGCCAGAGAGCACTGGCTCCTGTTTGATCCAGCAGTAACCTGCCAGCTGGAAAAAGCAGGAAACATTGAAAAATAGAGTGGGATCATCATCCCTGAGCATACCATGATGTGCATCATCCCAAACTTCACAGGCAGGGCATGCTGGCTTGGGATTCAACGCCAGTGTGGTGTCCTCACCAACTATACTCAGTAAATAGCCCATTCAAGTGGCTCCAAAATTGCTTTAAGACTTAATCTTTTCATTCTCCATAGGTTACAGCAGGAGCCGAGGAGCCTCCAGTTACCCCCATCTGCTCCTTTCTTTGTCCGGATTTGGGATGGTATTTTCTCTTCCAGACTCGTTTGTCATCACAGCTGGCACCCAACCTCGTTCCCAGATTTCTGGGTTTTTTGCCTCTTAATTTTGAAAGGATTTTTCTGCAGCACAAAAAAAAAAAAAA
>WAAG01056315.1:0-29504 GCA_013390105.1 Tichodroma muraria | reverse complement strand
ACCAAAAAAAAAAAAAAAAAAAAAAAAAAAAAAAAAAAAACTCCCAAAACAACCCAACCCTCCCCTCTGTGCCCAGCTCAGCATCACTATAACCTGGCGTGACAGCTCTCCATGAGAAACAGGTTTGGGGTGTGCTCCATCCTGCCCCCGTGTCCACAGAGCCAGCCGAGGTGCTGAATCCCATCCAAGGCACATCCAAGATGGCTGGAAAAAGCCGGGAAGAGCCACCTTCCAGATGGAGAGCAGGGCTGAGGCCTCTCACACAGGCTTGGGAGCTTTTCCCAGGCCGCCGTTCCCAGTTTTTAGTGGGAACATGTGCTGGCTTTCCATAAAGTGGCAGCAGCTGCCAGTCAAGCAGGCATCACTCTGTAAAGCTGCCCGGGGGACTCTGTTGGCAGAGCCGGGGTCTCCAGGCAGGTTTATGAGGTGCCACCTGTGGGATTTACAATCCCCAGGGGCGGCTGGGCAGGTGCAGCCAGCAGGGATGGGGGGAGCTGGGGGACACGTCCCGGCCCAGCCATAGGCTCTGCTCTCTGGGTGCACAGCGGGAGACTCAGGCTCCAAAACCCCACAAAAGTGGCGCGTAAACGGGGAAAAATCATGGGATTTCTGGCAGGGACGCAGAAATCTGTGCAGATCTCTTCTCCGTCTCATCCTTTTGGCTGTTCCCAGCTGTGTCTCCTCATCAGCTCCCTCCTTAGGGAAAGCAGGAAGACTAATGAAAAAAAGCCCTGGAACAGGTACGGGAGACTGTGGGTTGGGGGGTTTTTCTCTGTAATTTTTTTGGTTTTTTCATTAGTAATGATGACAAAACCCACAGGTATTCTGGTATTTCAGGTATTTCTGGTAATTCAGAATTTCTGGTACCTAAAAAGAGAGCTTCAGAGGATGGGTAACCCACCTCAGCAAAAACTGTACAAGCATCTTGCAGAAAACACATTTTCTACGGGGGCAACCCAAACCTTCTGGGAGCAAGCTACCTGAAGTCACCACTCAGAGATATCCAAATAAAACCACTAAGAACAGCATTAGATGTCACATGAATGGCATGAATGACAAACTTTCCTCTCCCTAGAGATATTTCTCATTGGATATAGACACAGGGTTATTCCTGGGAATTATCTGAAGTCCCAGTGTTATGTTAACATGCTGGGGGGGTGTTTCAGATGGTTCAAGCGTTACAGAATTGTGGAACGGTTTGGGTTGCAAGGGATCTGAAAGCTCATCCCATTCCACCCCTCTCCCATGGACAGGGACACCTTCCACTATCCCAGGTTGCTCCAAGCCCCATCCAACCTGGACTTGGACATTTCCAGGGATCCAGGGGTAGCCAGAGCTTCTTTGGGCAAGCAGCTTTCCCAAGACTATTCCACAAGAAACACCACTTTCCTTCAGGAGCTCCATAAGCACTTCCACGGCCTTTGAGATCAAAACACAGGCTGGCATCTCCCAAAAATGACCATTCCCTCACACAAGCAGTCCCAGAGCAGTGACTTGGATAAGGAATCACTTGGCAGCGGGAGCCCAGCGGTCATCCCCCAACTTGTAAAAGGCTCTGGGAGAAAGGGGAAACCACCAGTGAATGTTTTTATGAGAGAAAATACCTTCCTTGTCCTGGAGACTGGGATTAATTTTCTGTAACTCTGCAGAAAGGTTAAAGGGACTGTGTTCACTGTTAAACACCAAAGGCATTTAAAACAGAGACTACCTTGACTTCTTTATAATAAATTTGAAATAAATCAAAGTCATATTAACAACCACTCACCAGTGTCTTCCTCCACATCTCTGACATCTGAGGTTTCTACCCAGTGAATAATAAAGGCCCTGTAACCTTCACTTAAATCAACATCCTGCAAAACTTCACAGTTACTGGAGCATCCCAGGAACAGCCATTAGCCCTTTGAAATCCTTTGCCCTGGGAATCCCTGCTCTGCTTCTCATTATGTCCTCGATTCACGATCATTTCAGGTAAGAAAGCAGCACATTCCATTGCTAAATGACAGTACTTGCACTTTTCTAGCCCCCAGTTCTTCTCAAACCATGTGCCCAGCGATTCAGGCGTCCCAGGCCTGGCTGGTGGCTCCAGAGGAGCTCCAGGAGCTTGGTGCCCACCCTCTGGCTGGGACTCCAGAGAGCTCCACCAGCCAGGCCCTGGAGATCCCTGCATAGCTGCATTTTGGCAGTACTTTCACTCACACGTGTGGAGGGAGCCACTCCACCACAAGCTACACAGTCCCACCTGGATAAAGCTTTCCCCAGGATTTTTTGGCATCTTTCACCTGCTCTTCCCTGCTCATCTGGGGCCCAATTCCCAGCTCTGAGGATGAGCTGCACAGTGTAACGCTGGATTAGCGGCTATGACATGATGGGCTTGTGCTTTGGAGTCATCTCACTTGAAAGTGAAGCATCTGGTCCTTTCTCCATCTGTTCTTTGTCCAGGCCAAGAGCTGACTCCCTTTATTAAGCAATTAAAGATGATGGAAACGTATTCAAGCCAAATTCCCAAGGAAAAAAACCAACAAAAACCCCCACAAAACCCAGAAAATATTAATAATAATTATCATTTTTATCATTGGGAAGGTTCCCCAAGGTGAGTCTGAAATAAGGCAAATGGGACAAGAAGGGGAGAGAAAAATCTACTTCCAAAATGACCTCAGGTGACCCATTTATCTTCGAGATCCAGGTAAAGGGTAACAGCTTCCAGCTTCTAAGGCACTAGAAAGGAAAAAAAAAAAACAAAACCAAACAGCTTCCTGCAGTGGAAATATTCCCTGAAAGCAGGTTTGTACCCAAAAATTCATGAAATCACAGAGTTTGCTGTGAGTAGATTAGATGGCAGAGGAAGGGCAGACAAGGCTGAGGAAGGCATTCCCAGCATGGATAGGAAAGTTTTTAAGGGCAGATATGGACATCCAGACTTGGAAAATCCAAACCCAAACAATGATGGCTCCGTTGCCTATCACAGACGTAAATCCAGGTCAGAGTTCCTGGCTCAAGAATTTGCTTTTATCAGACCCTATTGATTAAAAATGACCAGCAGTCAAATGCTATTTCTGCATCCCGCTGGAGCTGAAGGGCTTTGGGAGAAAACAGCAGCTGAGCAGCTCTTGAAGTTACAACAACACATCACAAGCAACAGCACCCCTGCTCAGGGTGGTACCCCTGCTCCCTCAATCCCTTTGGGACATTCCTTAACCAACAGCCTCCAGACAGGTGAAAAATTATCCCAATTATCTGCACATTCCCTCCCTCTCTGATGAGCAGAGCTGCAGAAACCTGTGAGTGCAGCAGGTCTGGAGTTGTGGTGAGGGCTGCTCATGTGAGGGATGGGAGCCTTGTCTTCTCTCCTGAGACCTGACCTCTTTCATAGTTGCCTTTCCAAGGGGAAACCTTTTCTTATTTTCTCTTTCTTCCTCTCCCCTTCCCCCTCCTGCTTTGTCCAGAGTCTCTCCAAGACAGCCAAATTCCCCTTGAACATGCTAAAAGGAGTCTTGCTGGAACATCTGCTCTGCATCTGTGGAGCCAGACATATCCCTAGGCAGCACTGTTAGCAGTGATGGATCTGGGGGGAACATGGAGCGCTGGGGAAGCATCTGCTCAGAGAGGGGAACCCAGCACATGGAACCCACCGAGTTATCTGCTGAGCCCCCTGCTCTCTGCCCGCTGCTCCCACTGGAGAGCCGTCTCCTCCAGAGCACTTCCCTGGAGCTCTTCTCTTCCCGGTATGGTATTTTCAAGTGTCTTCTGCTTGTGCCAAATGAGCACCACCAAGTCCTCAGCTCCACAGAGACTGGGGAGCTGCAGAAGCGCCTGGAAGAGAACCTGGAGCGAGCGGTTTCTTTTGGGAGCACTGCTTGGCCAGGACACCGGGAAATACAGCTGGGGTCACGGCTGGACTTGATGAACTCAAAGGTCTTTTCCAGCCTTAATGATTCCATGACTTTAAAGAAACCATTGCAGAGTGAACTTCGCATTGATCACTCCGAGTTCAAGCCTCAGCTCTGCCACCTCTGACTGTGGCCATTCCTGCATCCATCCCCTCCTTCCCTGTTCCTTGTTGGGACTCAATGTCTGTCACCGTGAACTTTCACTGCACCAAAATTTTGTTCTTCGGCACGTTGCCGTCAGAACAAATTATTTTCTTTGTACAAAACCAGCACAAAATTCACGCCCTGAGCTGATCAAAGGAAGCAACAAACTCGAATTACTTAACAGATATTTGTCCTCTATTGTCCAACCTTAACGATTCTGGAACTGTCGCACTTGACATTTTCCTTTCTTACACAGATTTACAGTAAATGGATTTCCCGCTTAATTTGCACAACAGGGAGAACAAAGGCAGCCCTGATGTTTCCTAACCGGTCACCTTCTCACAACTACTCTTCAAGAACCTTTCCCCCAGCCTGTTTTCCGCTGCCTTGAGTTTCCTGGGACAGGTAGAATTGCCACAAGGGAAAATGCCAGGTTGCTAAGAAGAGACCTTAACAGCCTGTACCTTATCCTAAAGTCAATCCCTCTTTTCCCAGGGCAAAGCTGCCAGGACTGCACCCTAAGACACTGTTAGATGGAGAACCTGAGAATCCTTCGGGATCCATGGAAAATGCAGGTGGTTTTCTTCTCTCTGGCTCTTTACCTGAAGCTGTTGAACTTTGTCCCGTCAGGAATCTGCCTGTGGCTCACAAATTCTGCAGGTGTCTCTTGAAACCTCACCACACAGCAGCAGGACGGGAGTCTGTGCGCAAAGTCAAGCACGTGATTAAGTACCTTTATAAAAGTTCTTTATGACATGTTTTAGGAAAAGCATTTAGGCTTGCTTTAACTTCAAACATGACTCCTTTCCATTCACCCGAGTCCTTAAAAATATGATTTCAACTATTTCAGAATTAATTTAGGCATTGGTGCAAGCATTGTGGAAGAAAAAGAGAATGAAGCACACACTTATTTTATGTACCTGCCCTAAAGCTCTGGTGGTGCTTAACACCTTCCACCCCATCCCTGTGATGCTGGAAACCTGCTGCTCTCCCAGTTTCCAGCTCTTCCAGAGGTGTAGCCCACCTGCTCCCCCACTCCAGGACTGCACCCGGTGTGGTTTCACAGCTCTGGTGTGAAATGGAGCATTGGATGGCCACAGAGCAAGTGTGTGATTCAAGACTAAATGGGAAATGCAGCAACCTAAGGAGACGGTGTTGGCTCACTGAATGAGGCACCCCCGTGCCTCAATTTTGCACAGCAGTGCATCCCACACCTTCCCTCTCCAGAGGAGCTGAAGATGCCACTGGCTTGTGCTGCCAAACACAGGACCGTGTGTTTGTGACAGCAATATAATAGCATTTTGTTTGTCCCCATTTTGTGGGGCTATTAACACTGCACCAAAAAGATAAAGGACTACTTTGTTCCTTCCTCCAACCACTCCTCACCAAACAAAACCCCTCTGTGAGCCTCCTCTAGGCGGCAGGTGGAGAGAGTGGACTTGTGGAAGGGCTCAATAACTGCTTCAATGGATTTTCCAGGAGAAAGTCAATAGAAATCTCATTCTGTCTTAGATTCACTCATATTGTTTTGTAGTGGACAGCTAATAAAAAGGGAAGCATGTGTACTAATTAGTTTTGAGACAAGAAGCGGAGCCATGAAGTATTTCCTGCTGAGAAGACATGAAGTATTTAAATCCCGAGTCCCAGCTGGATTTGCAACTGCGGAAAATTTTCCCATAATCTTCCCCAAGGACACAACCAGAACTCCCTGCCCACATTTGCTGGGGTGGGAGCCATTAATGAAATTAGAGGAACCCCATTCTGTTGATAAACTGAAGTTGTGAGTATTCCTTGAGCTTGGTGGCCCAGGGGCATGGAGGAACTTTGCTACAACTTCGAGCAGGAAGACCCCACTCTGGAATCTCCCCTCTGGGAGCCAGCAGATCCCGATGCACAGCTGGAGAACTTCCTCCTGGAGTGCCTGGCAGAGCCCTCCTGGCCAGGGCCCGGGCGTGCTGAGCTGGACAAGCGCCCCGTCCCACCGGGCCCCGCCGGGCGGCCCCGGCAGCGCCGCGCCGCCAACCTCCGGGAGAGGAGGAGGATGCTCGGCATCAACTCGGCCTTCGAGGAGCTGCGCGGCCACGTGCCCACCTTCCCCTACGAGAAACGCCTCTCCAAGATCGACACGCTGCGCCTGGCCATCGCCTACATTGCCCTGCTCGGGGACATCCTCCTGTCGGGCTGCCACCCCAGAGCCTACGTGGAGCAGTGCCTGAGGAGCGGCTTCCGAAGCCCCCAGCAAGCCGCCTGGAATACGAGTGGTGAGCGAGGGATGGGCGGTGTTTGGGGGAGCAGAGCAATTCCCAGGGCGAGCTGCTTTTGGGCAGCCGCTTGTCACACCCAAACAGCCCTGGAGCAGCACAGAAGTGGCCTTCAAAAAGAGGAAATCTAAACCAAGTCGCAACAGAAAATCGTAACTCACCCTCCTCGCTCACTTTCTCTTAAGGACAATCTTTTTCTTTAAAAAATTGGATAAACAACCGCCCACCTCCCCCCCAAAAAAACGACTTACTCAGGGAATGGTTCCTTTTACAAAGAAGGAAGATTTTTATTCTCAGAATATATTTTTAGAAAATATAAAATATTTTATTTAGACTTTTAAAATAAAACCAATTATTTTTAATAAAATATTTTTCATTATTTTAAATTAAATAATTTTTAAAATTAATTTTATTTATTTATTATTTTATCTTATTTTTTATTTAAACGTTTAAAAAATTCTTACAAAATTCACTTTTTAAAAAATTCAGTGGGAAATTGTTCTTTTCTGATGGTGCCCTTAGAGATTTTTTATGTTTTCTTTAGGAGCTCTCTTTAGCTTGTACTTGGTTGAGAAAAACACCTGGCTTTGGACACAAACAGCATTTAATTTCTTAAAATGCAGATGTTCCAATAACCTAGAGCTTCTCAGAGGTTACAGTTCAACACATGAACGAGGATACACAAGACAGAGTGTTCAAATGCCAAGCTATTTTCAAAACATGGGGAAGTAAATGTCTATTTGCAATTTATAATCCCATATAATTATTTCTATTTTAAAGTGAAGGGCTGTTATTCAGTATTCTGTTCAGTTTGTACTTAATGCCTGACTTAGCTGAAATGAATTTAGGCCTTTCTTCCTCCAGAATATATTTTTCATCTGGCCACTGTGTGGTGAAGATGGGAAATTGCCCAAACTGCCCAACACAGGGCCTCAGTCTCAGAAGGGAACAGGCTTAGAGCAGGGAGGAACAGAGGGGGGTTCCAGTAGTTCTTGGTACTTTGCACTGTAAGTTTATTGACCCCCTTTCCAACTCTGCTCCTTTTTACTCTGTTCCGTACATGTTCCTTTGCATCTTGGAAAGGGACCTTCAAAATGAGCCTTCAAAAAGTACAGCACATGTAAGGAAAGAGAAAAGTCAATGAACAGAAATATTCCTCTTTCATATTCTGTAATACGAGTGGAATAATTTGGAATAATAATAATAATAATTTGGAAGTGCCAAAGGGACAGACCCTGCAGAGGGAAAACAATCAGTTTACTTGAAAGGAAAATTGAGTTTTTTCTCCTTTCCTACTAATTTCCATTATCTGGATGATTGGGAAAATGACTTCTGATATGCTACTGTTTATAACTCCCTTGACTACAGAAAATAATTATATTTTAGTGGCCAGCTTCCCCCGCTTTTAGCAGATTTTAAACAACACAAATATTTCTTGTTGGGATCCCCCTTTTGCCACGCTTCCCGTCCTGAAGAGCTCCATGTGGAATGATCCAATTGAATGAGGCTCCTCTTCTGGAGAGGCTGGATAGTTGACTCGTTAAAGGTTAATTTAAATGCTGAAATGACCGTGTTTTCCTCTCTCCCTTGTGCAGATCTAACAGCCCGCCTGTCCTGGGTAAAGTGGGATTAAGGAAAGGCCTTTAAAGGCACCAAAACCTGAGGCGTGGAGTGCTGGGTACCAGCTGCTCAATTCCCAGCACTGCAAGTGAGAGCGCGGCACCAACGGCCTCACTCATTGTCCCGGCGCACTTCCCCACCACATTTCCAGCACCCAGCCCCTTCCTCTGTTGATTCGTTGCTCTCCAGGGCCCTTCTGCTTCTCTTTCCCACCGCTGATAGTCCTGCGCTCACTCAAAACCAGCAAAACATTAAAAACCAGTGCCAGCACAACCACAGCCCCAACGTTTTCTCTTCCGCTGGATGAGGATTACGTCCAAATCCCACTTCCAGCATGTGAGAAACAAGATCCTAGGAAAAAAACTAAACAACACCTGTGGAAATCTAGTGCTTGGCTTAAGATATCTGGGGTGATGGTTGTGAAAGTCACCATTGATTCAGAGACCATGAGACTCCAGGAGATGAGACATGGGTCTGCAGATATCCAAAATTTCTCATGTCTTCACAGAATTCTTGAAAGGTTTGGGTGGAAGGAACCTAAAAGCCCACCTCATTCCCACCCCATGTCACAGGCAGGGACACCTGCCACTGTCCCAGGGTGCTCCAAGCCCCATCCAACCTGGCCCTGAACACTTCCAGGGATCCAGGGGCAGCCACAGCTTCTCTGGGCACCCTGTGCCAGGGCCTGCCCACCCTCAATCTGAAACCATTCCACCTTAATGATCTTTATCGTGGCATTTTGTAGCAAGAAAGAAAATAAAATGCATTTATTATTTATCATTCCCATTAGTTCATCTCACAGCTCCCATCTCTACGAAGCAAAAGCATGTCAGGAACTGAGCTTTTGCTCTGGTTGATGGTTTGGGGGAAAGTGAAAATGGGCCTTAGAGGAGGAAACTGTGAAGAACTTTTTTAGCTTTTCAATTTTTCTGTCAAAATGAAAAGGGGAATTTCATCTTGGACGCAACAATGTATTTCAGTCAATTTAGAATAAAGCATTCAATCTCAAATTTTGACTCTTTTCTTTCTCACACACTTAGGACATTTGGATGAATTTTTATAGGCAGGAAACAGCTCCTGAAAAGGTGAAAACCTTTAACAAAACCCACCTGAAAATGCAATTTTCTCCTTTTACCTACTTGTCTCCTCCGGAAATGCTGGTCCTCCATGTCATCAAAGTGTCACAGCGTGCCTGGAGCAGCTATCACTTTGTCACCTTCCTGGTGAGATGAGGGCTCAGTGGGACCAGAGCAAAGGCTGAGAGCTCCACACTCATCTCAGTGGCCCAAACAGTGCCCAAATAATCCCAGTAGGGCTGTCCATGGTTTTTCATCAGGATCTTTATTTCTTCAAGGTGCCACTGAAGGCAACAGGGATTTGGGGTTCATCCCTCCAAGCTGCCCTCAGCCAGAGCCCTCAGGTCACACCCTACAATCATCAGAGTACAAAAATGCCCACCCAGGGTTATCATGGCATCATGGAATCATCTCCAATCAGGACTAAAAAGTCCTTTACCCCAAGCTAATTTTGGGCATCCAGAATCCCTGTCTCCAGATACCCCTCATTTCAAGGATTTGCGTGTCTGCCTGGCTTTTCTCTACCCTGCAGCAGAGCTTTGTGCTGGGCACGGGACAATAATGCCATGTCCTGAAACAAGTGTTTGCTGCAGGCAGCACCTGGTAACAAGCAGAAATCTCTTTCTTTGCCTTTTGCTCCAGCTTAGAAATCCTGGATAACGGCTTTGGAAGCAAGCTGGATGTGTGCAGTAGCAGCAGGAAAGCACATCCATCCACAGAAAGGTGATTTTGGGGGATCTTTCAGGTTGAGGCTCTGCTTGTTTGGATGGACAGAAGCCATTGGTATCAAAAGCATCATAATGACAGAGCAGGAAGAATTGTCCTGGGTCAGAGCTTTTCCTCCTCGTGGTGCCTCCAGCTGAGGAAGGAAGATAAAGCTGAAGTCCTGATGAGATACAGACACCCACCACTGGTGCTCCACGCTCAGACAGCAATGCCAGGATGGACAGAAATATCTGCTGAGCTTCCCACAGCCCAGTTCCACCAGTACCACCATGGAATTCCTACAAGACAGGCCAGCTGGGCTGGGGTCTGCAGGCTGGCAAGCTCTGCCTGCTGTGGGCTCACTCCCACCTATGGCTGCTGGCCTGATTCCCATCAAGGAATCATCACCCAAAAGTGATGATCACACAAGGCAGGGCTTTGAGGAACAGGCTGGTGGAATTCAGTGATGACCCCAAGCTTGGAAAAAATGCAGCAAGTAAACTCCGCAGCAGGATATGTAAGGATTGGGGCTTGGGTTGGAGTCAAAACCAAGACTAAAATGTTCCTTTTGGAAGCTGCAACCCTGACCTTAGGCTCTTGAATCCATGAGTAGGAGTCAATACATTTATTGCCACTGATGGAGATGTTTCTGCTCACACACACCCTGACTGACACCGGTGCCTTTCCATCACCTTCAGCGAAGCCACATTTGATTGATGCTGACTGATGCTGCCTGGAGGGGACAGTCCACCTCTGACTGCCCTCCCCAAGCTACCTGGACTCTGCCAGGCTCTTCTTTGGGTGATGCTCCACCCAAAATTGGTAAAGCAAAAGTCGTTTTTTGGGTGATGTGTTGTTAAATCATTTGGATGCAATTGGCTGCTGAAATGGTGTCTCAAATCAGGTCAGTCTCTGATGGCCCCCTTAACTTCATGCAAATAAAAATAGATCAGAAGGGCATCAGCTGTCTCTGGCTGAGGGAAGCCAAGCTGGTGCTTTGGCTCTCTTCCTGCTAAACTGAGCAAAAGCAAATTGGCTCTTCGGGGATTTTTTTCCAGGAAAACCATTCCTGAATAGCTCCGGGGCTGGACACACATTTGTTCTTGAACAACCCTGCCCTTTTCTGATTGTACTTCAGCTCTTGGATATGGACTATAAGGCAGAAAGATGAGGGGGAAACAATTTCTGTGCAGGACATTTACACTCCGTACCATTCCAGGGGAACTGCCAAGTGTGGATTTTGTGGATATGCTCAATGTCCACCCATCCTCTCTCCTCCCAGTTCTGGCTCATTCCTTGGGCCACAGCTCTCCTGTGAACAGGCCTGACTGGCAGAACAGTGAGATTCTCTGACAGGGAATTGACAGTTACCTTCATTTTTCTGTTCCTTCATCTCACATCCTGAACCTTGATGTTTTATTCCAGGAATAAATTACACAAATCCTACGGTGTACACACACAACCTGTTTGCACAGCAGCCCATACACCCCTGCAGGGATCGAGGCTCCAAGATGACTTTATGAAAACCTATCCAAGGCTCCTCAGTCCATCAACACATTCCCAAACAGGGAATCCTAATGACCAACCTGGTTTGAAGGTCAGGCTCCACCTTCCTGGTCTTCCTCAGCCCTGCTTCCTCTGCAGCACAGCGCAGGTCAGCTCTGCTTTCACCAGCAATTCCACAGCCAAACCTCCCCTGGAAAGGTGCCAGGAGGTGCTGAGGAGCGGTACCCTCATCTCCCAGCCTCTGAGGAGCAGCTGAGGGGCCCGAGAGCAGCAGGAGAATTGCTCATTCCAAACACAGCCCTGTTTCCAGCCTGCCACTCTCCTTGCCAAGAAAAGTGAGAATTATTTGTTACACCTTCCTTCTTCCAAAAGTAAACTGCTGACCCTTTCTGGAACAATACTCTGTGGTTCTCCATCAGCCTGGAAACCCTGGAACAAAAGGAATTACATCCCCACTGTGAGCTGTTCTTTTGAGAAGGTGTTGGTAGTTTCAGGGACAATTTGGGGGTGAAAAGACAATTGGGTTTCCAAATTATTTTTTTGGCCACAAACCCACAACAAGTTTTCTTTTCTGAGCCACATGGGATACTGGAAGGTGTCCCTGCCCATGGGAGGGCCTTTGGGTTGGAAAGGGACCTTAAAGCTCATCCCATTCCCACCCCCTTCCATGGGCAGGGACACCTTCCACTACCCCAGATTGCTCCAAACCCCCGTCCAACCTGGCCTTGGACACTTCCGGGGATCCAGGGGCAGCCATGTCTTCTCTGGGCACCCTGTGCTAGGGTCACCCCACCCTCACAGGGAAGGGATGGAATGGGAATACTTGGGAAAATTGCAGCTAATGGAGGAGCTCCCAGGTGTTCTTTCCTTCCTTTCCTTCTTATTGCAGAGAAGAAGGAAGTTTCTCTGTACTTCTCATGCCCCAAATCCCTCGCCTGAAAAGTGCTACCACCTCAGGTGGGATGGCAGGGACTTCGTCACAACTTTCATTCACCTTCAAACCCAGTGAAGGCCATTTGGGGCAGGATTTCCTGGGTTGGGGCCGTGCTATCCATGGGCATGGGATATGACCCAGGAATCAGCAGGACGAGCTCACAGCAGCCTGAGGGTTGCTGTTCTGCAGCACCTTGGGATCTGTGCCAGAAGATGTTTGCTCCTGGGGCAGACACTGGGAGGGAAGCAATGAACCTGTTCCCTGAGTGGATCTGGCCCTCCCTGTGGTCAAAGCTACGCCCTGGAGCAGGTCAGTCCCTTTCACAGGTGGCAGAAGAGGCAAACGGGCTGGGGTGGCTTTCCAGGGCTGGTTCAGCATCCTAAATGCCTTGTGGGAGTCCCCCTGCAACAGCCCAGCTCTGCTTTCCTAACTGTACCCCCTCAATAAATCCACGTGTAGGCACCCAGGCTGTTGCAGTGGGGGTCACCAGCAAGCCCTGATCTTGGGAAGAGCCTTCCAAGCCACATCAGCTCCTTTTGTGGGAACAAAGTGTAAATTCCACCACGATGGCTAATTTTAGATGACTCCCACCCAGTCTGTTTGCTGAACCCGAGTGCATCTGCACAGGGAAACCTCAGCGCCAAAGCGATTCCAATCTCAAAAAGAATTTCTTGCCAGGAGAGGGAGAGAGGGGGACGGGAATGAAAGCAGATAATGTTTTGAATTCACTATCCAAGCCTGCGTTTGAACTGAGGGGAATCCAGCTGCAGGCAGTGCCCTCTCGTGGTCCAGGATTAAAATCTCCAAAATTTTCAAAAGCGGAGGATGACTCTCCTGCCAGCATCCCTGCTCCAGCTCAGCCCCAGGAAAGCAGATCATCACCTCAGGGAACAGAGTGAACAGAAACATCTGCTGCAAAAACTGCATATAAAGGCCATGCACTGCTATCTATCCCTGCACTTAGATCATGTTTTATGCCTCTTCATCCCAAATCCTTGTGTTTTATCCTTCCGAAGCTGTTTGTATGCGTCTTTCCATGTCCTGTTTACACACCTTGCACAGAGAAAGAGTCTGAAATATAATTTACCCTTACAACACCCCCCTCTGCAGCACCTGAATGCTCTGAAATATCAGGGAAGTACTTCCCTAAGGGAGCCAAGATGTCGTGATCTGGTATAAAAAGTCTCCATGCAGAGCATCCACCGATCTTGAACACCCTCAGGAAGCAGCACTGCTCTCATCTTGGAAGTGCCTGTGCCGTGGTGAGATGCTTCTTTCTCTGATCCCAGTCCTGGGGATGGATAAGCCATCTCCTCCAAAAGCCCTTTCCAAAAATAATCAGGCTGAGACAGACACCGAGCATGGAAAATTTTAGCCCAGGCCGTTCCCGTCAGACACTGCTGCAGATGGAAACGGAGCAACGGGAAGGATGATCCCAGGTTTTGCCTGTTTGGGGTGTGCTCATGTCCGTGTCCCTGACTCCTGGAAATGTGGCATAGGAAAAAAGGGAATAATAAACCCTCCAGTACGGAGATCAGGAATTGTTATCAGTCACGAAGTGAATCGGCCTGGCTGGCCTTTCCTCGCAGCCTCTCCGGTGCCCGGCTGGTTTCCCCCTCTCTGCCCTTCCAGCAACAAGCCCCGCTGACAGACGAGGCGTATCAAAACCCCATTTCCCAGCTTGTGGCTCCAGCTGGGAATCCCAGAGAGGGCATTTTGCTGAGTGCCTGCAGAGCTGCTCGGAAGGGAACGTGTTCCTGATGCCCTGACTCCCCCACTGGAGTGCGCGGGAGAGGCTTCCCCAGCCCGCGGTGCCGCGGCTCTCCGGGGGACAATAAACGTACATGAACTGGAACAGCCATTACTGGAGGTTCCAACACAGGGCACAGCCAGGAGTTAATCCCAGACCTGGTTTGCAACAAGCACCCAACTCTCCTGTTGTTCAGGTACCTGGAATTCGGGCCCGCAGCTCCCAAGGATTTTGGCTCACAGACTCTCTGCGGCAAGCGCCTCTCTCCCGGTGCTGTTTGAAACATCACAGACCCTTCTGGCACTGCATTTATTCCCCCCATTTCGCCATTTCCCCCTCCTGAGGAGGTGCACACCAACCCACCCCGAGTCACCACCACATTCAAGCATTTTGGGTGATGCTGCAAGACGAGGCAGAATTTCCCAGCTGGAAGAAGCCCTTTGCACTGATTTTTGCACATCCAACAGGCAGATTTGCAGCATTTAATCCCACTTTATCAGGCCAGGGAAGGAACAAATCACATGTTTAAATAAAAGTCTGGCTTATACTTAAATTAGGCAGAGCTGACATGAGAGTGCAATTAGCACAGAGGATAAACTCCTGTACTGGGATGGATCAACACCTTACAGGGAGCAGCTTATCAGTTTTCCTTTCTGCTGTTGGAATATGTGCTGCACTCTTAAATCCACCTTTTCCAGGATGGTAATTCCATATTATCAGTATGTTTTTGACAGACACTATCCAACTCTCCTTCTGACACCCCGGGGTAGGATTTCTGCCGCATCGTGACAGGAATTTCAGGCTCAGAAACATTACACTGCCCCAGCAGAGTGATGGATCTGCTTCCAGGGGGTGAAAAATCCCCGAGCCAAACAAAAGCCAGAAAAAAAAAAAAAAAGCTCTTTCAATAACTCGATTTTCCTTTTTCCACATTATATTTTTCTCCCGGCTCTTACATCTTTGTGAAGCGTTCCCGGTGCTGCTCTTCCACAGCCAACCCGTTCTCCTTGGGATAAAACATCGGGAAAACACGCAACTCTGAGCCAGGGCTGGAACTCAACCACTCTGTAAAATGAAAGTAATACGTGGTTGGTACCTTCCCAGAGAATTCATAGTGTTAAAAATCAATAATAATTCTGCAATCCCATAAAACTGCGAAATTAATTTTGTGGAAGAAGCTGGAAAAGCCTCGGAAGTTTCGCTGATAAATATTTTTGAAAAAAAAGAATCAGAAATTATCAACTTTCAAGGTATCTTAAATAATGTGAAGGAAGAAGTGTGTTCTACAAAAATAACGTGGAACATTCAAGGGAAATCTGAAGAGATCTGATCTTATTTTGAGGTTGAAATGTGCTGCCCTTAACTATTAAGAGATTTCATAAAATTAAACATGGAAGAGCCCAGAGTCTCTCTTCTAGAGGTGTTTAGCACAAATAGCGAGATCAAATTCATAATAATATAAATACTGATCTTTTCCAAACAGTAAAAAGCAGTTAAAAAACTACATTAAAAAAGCATTCAGGGAATTTGTTTTAATTCCTCACTACCATATGTACGAAAAATAAGTACTTTTTAAAATATTCTCACTGCTTAAATAAATTTGAGCCCCTGAATAAATAGAAAGGGTACTGGTTTTTTGCCTTACTTGAATTTTTTTTCCACTTCTTTTGCTTTGTGATATCTGTTACCTTGCTACTTATTCTTAGCTCAAGTTCACAGCTGCAGGGAGGGTTGTTTTTTTTTTTATTCCTCCTTGCTTTGTGAGCGGATCAGCTTGAATCCGGAGGGGAATTTCATGGTTGTGGCTGTCTCCCAGCCTCCAGAGCTGAGGAAAAGCTGCCTAACCTCCCTTCAATAAAAAATGTGCTGGAGCATAGTGGTGCATTTCAATCTCAAACTAGAAAGTAAAACAACAAAAAAACCCCAAACCCCACATTTCATAAAATCAACCAGATGCCTTAGGAGGGCAAATATCTTATTCTTCTTTAATTAAAAGGTATAGCAAATAAAAATCTGGTTTTAATTAAACAGCAGGAATAGAAGATGTTATCTACCCAAACCACTCTGCCGCAGTGAATTAACTTCTGCGAGTCTTATTTTCGTCTGAAACCCCCACATATCAATCCAAACCCAGCACTCTAAAGGGGAAATTTACTTTTTATGAGAATATTTCTGTGCTTCACGATTAAGGCAGCCAGCTCCTGCATAAACCAGTAGGGGTAATGGTTTGTGCTGGTTTAGGCTAAGACCAGAACGGGTCCTGCAGAGCCACTTGGTGTTGACCAACACACCCACGAACATTCACACAGCAGCACATCTAGCCTCTGCTTTACCTGCTGAGGGATGCAGCGAATTTAATTAGTGTTTAATCCGTTTTTATTTTCAGTCAAGACCTGCCCAGCCGCTTGCTCCAGTCCCTCCACGGAACAATTCCCAGATTCCTTGGGAAAAAAAAAAAAACCACTTTGAAAGAAGGCACCCCCAAGCAGGGTTAAATCGTGGCCTTTCCTGGCACCCCCAAGCCAGGGCCGAGCCTACTTGTAAAATGGTGCAGGTGTGTTTATTGCAATCATCTCTAACTAAAAAGAAACAGATTCAGGGGCTTTAAATATAATTAGCATGAGCTACACTCCTGCCTTTAATCACTACCTTGCTGGTTAATATAATCAAGAAGGTAAACAAACAAGGATTAACTCCATTAAATTAAAAAAATATATATTCTACTGGGAAGCTCACAGAGGAATTTTGTTTTGTTCCGCTGCTGCGGAGCATCATTTACTCCTGCGTGGCAAATTATTTTTAACATAGAAATACTCGTCTTGGAGGAGAACTCTTCTTTCTCTGCTTCCCTAAAGACAGAGACAAAACAAACCCCCTTTCATTCATATTTCATATCCGGTGCAACCACTCTCCTCTTTCACGGCATCTTTCCCTACAAGACATCCGAGCACTTTAAAATGTTTAACTGTGCATCAAATTAAAGATAGGCTTGAAGTAACACACCTGCTGCTCTGTTAATTTATCCCAAATGCTACGTTAGGTGTAAAACCAGGTTTCAGGCACAGCAACCGCTGTTCCCAAGTGTTCAGTCCATACATTTTTATGATGACCGTGGCTGGACTCTCTTTGGTCCCAGAAAACGTCCGAATCTGGAACTGGACATGCCTGCTCGGACATGGGACGAGATATTCTGAAAATGGTTTTATCATAACACACTGAGCTAAGTAACCCTTCATCCCACCTGGGAATCTCAGTTTAAACCGTGCCTAAATGCCGGAAAGGCTCCTATCAGCAGAGCTAGAGGCACGAGGCTTTAACCCACGGCTCGGCTCGCTGCGACCCATCCGCAGGAGAAAGCTTGGATAAACACAGGCACGTGGCCCCAAACCCGCCGGGATGCGAGCGCATCGTGCACCTCCCTGCACGGGCAGCCAGCGGCCGAGGCCCCCTCCCTGCTTTCCTACCTCCAGCGCAAAGCAGCCCTCGGGACCTTCCGCAGCCCTCTAATAGCACCAGACCCGCTCGCAGCCATGCCGGGGAAGGGGAAGCCAGCCTCGCCGGCATCTTTATTGATCCAGGATGTGAGGTACCTGACCCGCCGGCCTTCCCTTGGAATAAAGCCACTTTTTTGTGCCAGTCTCCTGGAACGTGGAGTGCCAGAGTTCGGAGGAAAATGGGAGAGCCTCACGGTGACGGAGAGGAGCGGTCAGGGTCCCTCTGACAACCACACCGGCAGGGTTTTCAACATTTGTGCCTATTTTTTATTTATTTATCTATCTTAAAACACATCATAGCTGTGCCAATAAAACACCTGAGGGAAGAAAAGGAGAGAGAAAATACCTCAGTGCTCTTCAGCCGTTCTCAAATAAACACTGACGTTTCCACTTGAGGAGGAGAAAAACATCGGAAAGGGAATATTCCTTCCCAAATCCTGCATTTTCAAAGCAATGCAGGGTCAAAGCAGGTTCAGAAGATGCCCTGTGGATAGGTGGTAGCTGCGACACGAGCCTGGAAAATGTTACTGCTGCAACTGAGCCCAATTCCCAGGAATTATTTGATAATACACGGATTTATTCCCTCTGAGCAGCTCCCCGAGCTCAGGGAATCTGAGTGCGGAGAGAGAAAAACCTCAGCGAGGTCTCTGCCACCTCAGAACCAGAGCTCATGGGATCCTTACACCCTCCACACTCAGAGAAGGGACTAAGCGGGACCCTAAATAAAGCCAGGTTCAAACACTTCCCTCCACTAGGTCAGAGATGAAGTTACAACTTCAGAAATGCTTGAAAACTGCAGCTTTTGCTGGGGAAAAGTCCATCAGCTTTGCTGTTTTAGTGGCTGGTTAGAATGTTAATTCTAAGTCCAGGTCTAATTAGAATTCTAAGTGCAAGTCTAATCAGAATTGTAAGCCCGATTACAATTCTATATCCAATTCTAATCAGAATTCTAAATCTAATTACAATCCCAAGTCCAAGACTAATTACAATTCTATGTCCAAGTCTAATCAGAATTTAAAGTCTAATTAGAATTCCAATTCTAGGTCCAAGTACAATTATAATTCTAAGTCCAAGTCTAATCAGAATTCCAAGTCCAATTAGAATTCTGAGTCCAAGTATAATTATAACTCTATGCCCAAGACTAATCGTACTTCTAAGTCTAATTAGAATTCTAAGCCTAATTAGAATTCTACTTTAAAGTCTGATTAGATTTATAATCGACTCTAAAAAATGAAATTAGATGTACCCATCCCAATATTAATGCAAAGTTTTCCTCCACAATATCTAGGTTTTTAGAAACCAAACACTGATTTTACGGCACTCTAAAAATGTTTCATAAAAACTGAGCCAACTTTTGCTTATAACTGACAGTGTTTTTTCAGATTTTACAGTCCTAATTTTGGATTCAAAATGCAGGGGAAAAAACCTAGACAAACACCCTTTTACACAGAAAATTTCGTTTTGCTGGGAAAAATAGAAATCTTTAAAAATGGCCATTTCTAAGAGTAACTGGGAGAGGGTGAAAATCTGAATAACGCAGGTCCCGTCTCTGCCTCTCATCATTCCTTGCCTATGGAGGTTGGACTCGCGGAGCTCATCTGCTCTGTCAGATTGAAAGGTGACTTGAACCACATCTGTCCAGAGGCAAATTCTCCCAGAGGGAATTCTGTTTCGCAGCCACATGTGCTGGATGTGTGCTTTTTGTTGTAAATACACTGTGTCAGGGATGAGTTAAAGGGATGGCAAGAAACATAGCTCAGCTCCACTTTGAGGACAAGAAATATCCATGCACTGCATGGGTTTGGTTTTTTTTTTTTAAAGGAAAAATATATTCCAAAGTCAGATAATATTCAAATCATAGACTGAGCACTTGGAATAAATTACAGCTCTCACTGAGCGATAAATTTCTCTCTGTGGTCTTTGAAAAGGATTTCAGGTGTTTATGGGCTTCTTCTGCATTTCCCAGAGTTTTGCTCATTCCTGGGGCGCTTTGGAGCGGAGGAAAGGCCTGTGGGACTGAGAAGGTCGGAGCCCCTTGGATCCTGTCCATCCGCGTCTCAGCACGGGGCCGGTGGCTCCGTTCAGCTCCAGTGCTGAGCCAAATTCCCGGCTGCTGGAAATCAAGGTTGGAGATGAGCAATGTCCCATCATCGTCCCATCAGCCAGGGCCACTCAGTGGGGGCAAAATGGGCCCTTTCCACTCCTCTTTTAGGGCAACCAGTTGAAACAAAAGTGGGATTTTTCCAAGGCAGCAATTTCAACAGGAGCAGAGGCAGACTGCAAAACATTTTGGAATTCCTGCTGTCCCAACACCTGCCAAATCTCAGGGCTTGCCACAGAGTGGGACCAAGCCCAGCAGGGACTTCTAAACACCATTAAAATCGGGATTATCTACAAGAATGGAACCAATTCCTTGCTGCCTTAGAGCCTTCTCTCAGTCCCTTCCCACAGCTCCCTGGAACACCCCATCATGTTTTCCTGAAACCCTCTGATGCCCTGGAAGCCACGAGCCATCCGTGCTGTGTCCTGGATGATGATAAAGGCACAAAGAACAGCAGCAGAGCCAGAGATGGTTGGGACATATTGGAGGAGCAGAAGAGTAGGATTGGTTTGGAA
Source organism: Tichodroma muraria (assembly GCA_013390105.1). Classification (NCBI taxonomy): domain Eukaryota; kingdom Metazoa; phylum Chordata; class Aves; order Passeriformes; family Sittidae; genus Tichodroma; species Tichodroma muraria. The sequence continues at coordinate 9,511 of WAAG01056315.1, read as the reverse complement.
GTTGGGATCAGCGGGCAGTTGTCGCCACTCAGTGATTGTGGGGACCAAAATGTCCCTTTGGAACACCGGGATCCCTCTCCAGCTCCCATTTAGGAAGAGGCTGGAATAAGGTGGAGGAAGATGGCAACTAACAATGATTCCTGGAGCTCTGGAAATCTGTGGAACTGAGATAAATTAAAAGGCAGAGGAGATGTCACAGTCGTGTGCTGTATGTGCTCGTGGGGCATCATTAGGAAGAATGTCACCATAAAATTTCAACCCAAACTTCTCTGTTAAGGAACAACATGGATCTACTCCTGTTGAGGCTGAAATAAACCATTAGTGTTTTTCCCACTTATTTCCCTCCCAATTCTGGAAAAATGTTCATTTTCCCAAACATTTTTTCAAATTTTTGGAAGTATCCTATTACTGTTGCTAACCTGACTGGTCACCCTCATGTGTGCCCCAAAGCAGAAACCCCAAAAAAAGTGAGAGATAACAAACAAACAAAAAAAAACCCAAACAAAATACAGAAAAAATAATTAATTGTATTAAAATTCTGATTTTTTAAGCAGTATTTTGAGGAAAAAAGTAGATTCATTTTGTAGTGTAAACAGGGAATCAACAGGAGCAAAGGCAAAGTCCTGCCATGTTTTCCTAGGTGTTTCAGCAAGAGCTTTGTAAAGTACTTATTTTGGGCCTGGGTTGTTGACCCACCTCTTTCTTCTTTCCTAAGAAAAATCCAAGAAGGCATCAATATTGTTTGAGTTAAACTTCTTTTTCTTTAATCCCTTAGGCCAGCAAACAGTAGGGAAAGAAATGTTCCGATCAAACACGACATTTCATTGTATCCGAGACAGAACGTTTCAGTTATGGCTCGGGGTGAATTTTACACTATTTAAAAACACAACATTTAACCAAATTTAGCCTCATAATATCTTGTTGAAATCAAAATATATCCTGTCTAAAGTTTCAGAAATAAACCAGTTTTAATTAAGGGAAACCCCACCCTTTTCATTTAGATGTAACTTATATTCAACACCAACTCACAAAGAGTTTTTGTCAAGCTGAAAAATGCGCAATTTGGGCACATCAGCTCAACATTTCCTGGGCTTTGGTTGGAGGAAGAGCCACTCTGTGGCCCTGATGTGCACTTTGGGTACTTGATTATTGCCAGGTCTGTCCTAGGCTGCTTTGTGCCAGATGCTGTAGAAGACACTAAGAAAAATACTGTTATTGTTATTATTATTACTGTTGCTGTTATTATTATTACTAGTATTGTTATTATTATTGTTACTATTATTATTAATTTTTTAAATTGTTATTATTATTTGAACATTTATCCAACAGAACAGATCAACAGAATTCATCTCCTTTTCCTTTTTATCTTTGGATTGAGCCACCTTTCCTTTGGCATCCCCATTCCCCACGGTCCCAGCAGCTCCGGCTACACTTGAGGCCTGATTTGAGGGACAGGATCAATAGCAGAGAGCAGCAGAAAGAGATGGTCACCCATACAAGATTATAATAGCATCATAATATCTGCTCTGGCTCTTTGGTGGCTCCGAAAACGTGCAAGTATGGTTGGGGAGATGGAAAATAATATGAAACACTCACTAACAGCATGTAGCGTAGAAACTCCGAAAACCACCGCAGTCATTGACTCACAGATGGTCAAATGAACAACATGTTTCTATTCCTGTATTTAATTAAATCTTAATTATGCCACCAACAGGGTTCAAAACAGCGTTATGAAACAGCTCGCCTGAATAGCAGGACGCGATTGGCTGAGGGGGCTTTGAACTTGGGTAATTATCTCCCCAAAAAAGCGCTGACGGTGGGGCTGCAAAGCCCCTCTGCCAGGCAGCCCAGTGCACCAAGGCTGGAAGTAAATCCGTGTGGAATAAACCCAGCTCAAGGTATAGGGGTGACCAATGTGGGGGCAGATGCCGAATTACCAGTGGGACCAGCTGGGAGGTGCTGGGAGTCCGAGGGAGGCTCCCCACCCCCGGCTCAGGCCCCGCTCTGCCTCTCACCTTTGCTGGTCCGTAAGAAAATCGACCAACTCTAATTTAATTCTTCCACCAGCCAGTCACGTGAGCTAATTAAAAGCAGCTGCCTGAAATACTCCTTTGATTCATCTTTTTTTGTTGTTGACAGAAGGCTCTTCATGGAAAAGAAATATTTTGGAGAATCTTTCTCTTTCATTGTTAATATGGCAGATAAAAAACAACAAGCACTTGTAAGAGCACATTCCCAAGGAGTTCAGCTTTTGCTTTTTGTAGTGCTTTCCTGAGCAGAGGGCTGGGAAGGCCAATCCTAAATTCATCTCCCAGAATTTTCTGCCACCTTTTAATGCCATTTCAAGTTCCTCACCAACTTGATATTCAGAGTAGGGACCACCTGCCCCTTCCACACTTAAAAACATCACAGGGAGGAGCTACTGCATGTCTGAGAGCATCCAAGGTTCACCCATCCCACAAGCTACAAGTTTCAGAAAAACACAAAAGACATTAAAAAAATTATTGCCAGATTCAATTTTTATGGAAGTTTCCCTACTTTGGCATTATTTGCTATGGGGGACACTCACAACACCTCCAGCATTGGTCTGAAAAGATAATTTTTGTGTGCAGATCAGCAACAGGCAAAAGAAGGAAGGCGAAGAAATTATTATATCATTGTATTTTAATTTATTTTTTCCCTTGAGGTACTAAAATTTAAGCCAGTCCTTACTGAAAAATCAGTAGGCAAAGGATGCTGTGCAATTTATGGATGGTTACATGAACTCTCTGGGTTTTTATGGAGGTGAGCAGAGAGAAAAAGGCAGAGAACAGGGATTTAAAAGTTAATTTAAAAAAAAATACAGAGAGAAAGAAAAAGAAGGAAGTGAAATGGAAAGAGAATAAGAAAAGGAAGAGAAAATGAAAAATGAAAAAAGAAAAGAGAGAAAGAAAGAAAAAGAGAAAGCCACAAAACTGCCCCAAGTCAAAATTGTCTTCCCCAAGCCCATAACTGCTGAGGGTTAGATTTCCAGTGAAAACTATAGATTTGCAAGGAAAGGTTTTAAAATTTAAAAATTTTTACCTCTTTTGCCCACCTTTGGAGGCATTTTTCCAGATGAACTCAGATTTCTAAGGAAGAGAGACCCCTTCCAGAAAAACACTTTTGATAATGCAAATAAATTAATCGGATGAGTGGAATTGACTTCACCAGGAAACTTATCCCTATCTGAATGTTCTGTCGGGTTGGATCAGCTGAATTCAGGAAAAAAAAAAAAAACAAAATCTGCTTTGGAAGTGCAAATGTTGTTCAGATAAAAGAAGGATGGGAAACTGTGGGAAGAAGCCTTGGCTGGGGACACCACTGGAGACCGCGCAAGTCTCCAGTGTCCTCACACCCCAAGTTCCGGATGATCCTCGGCATCTCCCTTTGGGATGCACCCACTCAGGTCTGGAGGAACTGCTGCCACCACCTTGCTCAGGTGACAAAACCCCTGGGAAAAGTGTGCATGGAAGCCTTTGCTCCCTTGAATTTTTATTCCGGGTGACAAACACCCAGTGCTCCCGCTTCCGGCAAAATCCCGCTGGATTTGCCGAGATACGAACATCTTTTCACACCCCTTACTCACACTCTTTTTATCCCCAACCTAATTTTTACCCATTCATCTCAAAAGGAGAGCACAGTTTTGCTCGGGCTTTCCTTTTTTTCCCCAGTGAGGCCTCCCTCTGCCTGAAATCCCCAAAATCGCTGACACAGTGCGCTCCTCCAGGAATCCAGAGCCTTTCCCACTGAGTCACAAGCTGCCAAGGAGGCTATACTATAACAAAAGGAGTTTTTATATCCTCCTGTAGGCAGAACGCTGGAAACTGCCATGAAATGTTCATTATCCGAAGGGGATTTGTTGGTGGATAGAATCAACTTATTTAGGAAATTTCCAGCTGATCTGTAAACATGCCCCAGAGAAGGACAGAGACAGAAACAGTGGTGCAGGCAGTGTCTGAACCCTCTTGGCCCCCATCCTGGGACTTAATATCTTAATAACTTGTCCTTATGAGTCATTGCAGGGAAGGAGCCAGCATTGCTCTTGTCACACTGGATAAGTGGACTGAAAGGCTGTCCCGGACTGAGCGGCTCGAGACGGGGCTGGATGAGACGTGTCCATCGTGGCAGGGATGCTGGTCTTTGCTGGGGACCTTGTTTGGAGGACTGAAAGGAAAAATAACACTGGGGAAAATAAAAAGTAGGTAAGGATGAAAAGGAAGAGGTAGAGAGTGACAAATTTTAGGCAAACACCTCAGTGAATTGTCTCACCAAAGTACTCCAGGTCCAAGAGATCAAACAGTCCCTTCTGGCTTTAAACTTCTTGATTAAATCAGTGAAGAGCTCTAATGGCTCCCAGGGGTCCAAGCCTGAGTTTTCACCAGATCAGCACAGTTCGGTGTATCCCAGATTCCCTCAGCTGTAAGAAGCGCCCACAGATTCTGCCTCTTCCCACAACAGCAACCTGGCAGCAAAAGACCACAGCTGATTGATACAGAAGGTTAAAAATCAGGGTGAGGGGTGATCTTTTCTCCCTTTGGTTCTGCATCACTAGCAATGCAATTTTTGCGGGCTGAGCTACTGTCACACAAATCCACTGCATCCACTCCCTAGCACTGATTTCCCTGGGCAGAAGTTGATAGGAAAAGAAGGAAAGGCTCAGGGAAATAGCAAATCTTCACATCAGTGTTAGACTGCACCCATGAGCAAATTCTGCACATCCCAATGGCACTAAAGCAAAGCAAACCTGAGAGCAAACAGACTTCCCTTGGGGGAAAGCCACGTGTTTCACATCCAGGATTCGCAGTCCAATCTGCCAAGTCCAGCAGCAAAATCAGCCTGGGCGTGTTGGAGCTGCCGATCCAGGCGGGCTCTGTGAGAGGCAGCTCCATCCCCCCCAGCTCCCTTCTTCCCAGGACACGTTATCGAAATCCTCCCGCTGAGCCCAACTCCTGGCACGGACGTGGGAACAGGAAGGAACCCTGTGAGATGTTCGGGTCCAAGCCCACGTCTTGCAAAGGGACACCAGGGCTGCCCAGACATGGGAGCCGAATTTTCCCACCCCAAAAATTCCCCTAGAACGGTGCTTTCCTTCTGCAACTTGCCATGAACACCGTTTCCTTGCCAAGAGTGGGGGAAAGAGGGAAAAGGATCTGTCATGAGCTACCCCCCTCCCAAGATCATTCATCCTTCCTTTCTTCAAAAAGAAAAAAAAGGGAGAGAACTAGGAATCACTTGATAATATAATTAAAATATATTTATTTTTTCCACTCCCCGATTTTTTCTGCTTTATCCCCTTTTCTGCTGACAGGGAGACCCTCCCAAAGGAAAAGCGAAAGGGAACAGAGTAAGGGAATTTGTCCCCAGAAATATTTCTCTGCTTTTCTCCTAAACCTGGGAGACTTTAATGTGAACATTTCAAAATGAAGATTTGGATGGGATTTCAAACTGAAGATTTGATTTTTTAAGAAGACGTAAAAATACAAGAAGTAAGATTTCTTCCATATTTAATTGTTCCTGGAAAGAATGTGAGGAATTCTGAAAGAAACTGGGAGTTTCGCATTAATTTCCAAATTAAAAATGTAGGCATATCCACATTTCATTACTTCCTCGTGGTGAGAAGCACTGAAGGGAAAATACTGAAAACTGCAGCTTGCAAGAAACGACGATCAGGATTTTTGTGAGAGGTGCATTTTTCCAGCAAAAACATTTTTAAAAAAGGAAAAAAGAAAAAAAAGAGCGAGAGAAAGAGAGAACAAATCTTATCAGTGACATGTTTTGGCCCCTGCTATCCAAATCCAGCAGCCTCTTGAATTTTAACCCCAGAGATTTGTATCTAGGTCAAGAGTCCGCCCGCCCTACTCCCCCGGCGCAAGACTGAGCCTATCGTTCCTCAGGTTAGAAATGCCTTTTGCAAAACCCTCCTTGGGCCAGCGATTAGACCGAGCTCAAGGCCAATTCATATTCCATACAAATCGGTTGGTCCAGTCCTAGTGACAACAGCCAGAATATCAAATATACCCCAAACCCGGCGTGCTTGATGATATTTAAAACATATGGCACGGCGACGGGCCCGGCATTTCCATAGCTTCACGTGTGCGTGTTACTGATACGCTGGGTTTATAATGAAAATATTAGGACACACTGGATTGCTGGCCCCCGCCCCCTCTCCTCCGCCTGGAAGGATTTCATCACATGTCTGCTCCGCTCCGATTTTGGGATTTATCTGTGCTCAGTGCCCGGCAGATGTTTGCTTGCAAGTCGCTCCGCACTGGCCTCGCCTTGCTCCCGCAAAACGGGGAGCAGCACTCCTGGAAATGGAGCTGGGAACAATGCTGGGAACTCACACTGGGACTGAGAAAACCCCATCCCATCTCAATCCTCCATATTCACAGCCTGTCACGCAGCAGAAAGAAGGTGCCAACACTGAGGTGTGCCCGAGGTCTGGGGGTGTCAGGGTTCAGCACCCACACACTGAGCACATCTGGCTGACTGACCCAAAATCGTCACTTAGAAGCCCATTTTCCCACCAGCAGGCTAATGTCATCACAAGAGAGCACATGAAAGCCATCTCCTCCAGCGGCCCACACATCCTCAGCTGCACATTATGTTTCTGTGTTTGCCAAGGCACCACCAAACCTCCCTCAATCCTCATCCCCGGAAGTGTTTTTGCACAAAGTAGAGCCGTTGCACTTTGGGGCTTTCAAAATTCTCATGTCAGCAAGGTCATGCTGAAGATTGATCTTTTGTAACACTTGCAGCAACCCTGCTGCATCAAACTTCTCCTTTCCACCACAGAGAAATTTCCATGCTTGAGAAACCTTCCTTTAGGAAGTTCTCAGCTTCCTTGAAAACAAGGTGTCTACTTGCAACCAATTTTCTTTTTAACTGTTGTTTGCTTTCTGAATCTCTTTTTCACCTTGTGCTCCCAGCAAGAAAGTTAGATCCTGCTTTAAGAAAAAAAAAAAAACAAAACCAGAGACCAACACTAATTACAAAACATCAGAGCTCTGGTTGCACAACATGCCGTGAGACGCTGACGTTTCTGGCTGTAAATTTGGGCTTTGCCTTGTAAGCCAGAAGGTATTTGTCCCACCAGCCATGCCAAAGGTTTGGGAAGTGCTGTCTGTGCCTGCGTGGCGATGAGCTGGAGACCCTGGATCTTCATGAGCCACCCAAATCTCGCAGCTCCCAAGGCAATACCAGCCCGGGACACACCGGAGTTGATGGAAGCAGTCACATGCTGTCCGAAGCTGCTCATCACGCTTCTTATTTTTGGTGCAGCCAAGTTCTCTCCGTTCTCCTCAGGCTGCTTTCCCTGCTCAGGCAGGGAAAAGTGTTCCAGGGAAAGCATGGTTTTATGGAGGTGAGCTCTGAGGAAGTGTCTGCTCACGTGCTTGTGAGTCGCTTAGTCTTCACAAAGGACTTTGCATGGAAATTGGGTGGAATTCTGGAATTCCATTTCATGGAAATTCTGCTGGAATTTATCAGAAATGTCCCCCGTGCCTCCTGGTGAGACCCCAAAAAATCAAGAGGGACAAGTGTTTCCCTGATTCCCTGTGGACTTGTGCTGTTCCCAGGATGTCACTCTTGAGCAGGATGGTAAAGGGAACTTGTAAACTGAGGATCCTTGAGAAATTCCTGTTTTCTTCCCCCAGTCCTTCCAGTAGTTAATGGATCACCTGTTCTCCTGCTTGGACCTGAGTTTCCACCCAAAATCTGTTGCATCTCCCTCTTCATTCTCTACTACCCCCTAGCAAATGGCTCATCCCACTGCATTACCCTTCCCTCTCCAACAAGACAAAATCATTTAGGTTGGAAAAGGCCTCAAGATCATCGAGTCCAACTTGATTCCACATCCCTCGATGGCACCTTTATCCCAACCCTGAAATATCTGCCACGAAGAACTCCAGAGGGGCGGCACTAAAGCCCACCAGACACATCCATTTCCAGAACCCAGGCATCCTGTGCAGTGAGGTGACTCCAATGCTAATTCCCTCTAAATGAGAGGCTGCCCAGCAGCACCCTGAAAATCAGGCTTTGAAGCTGGCTCGCGCTCCCCCAGCCTATTATTGCTTTTTCAGATATTCCCCACTCCGTCAAAACTGTGCAGATGGCTCTGTCACGAGTGCAAAGGCAACACTCTCGGTGTCTTCCTCACACAGGAGATGGAAGCCAGCTCATACAGAGGATCTTCCAGCTCCATTTCCTCCATGTGTTATTTTTATGCATCTTCCAGGGAAATGCGACTGGAGAATTTGAATTTAATAAGTGCGGGATATGGGGCGCTATTAAGGCTTCAAAGCACCATCGAGCAACGGTGATGGATCAAAGGCCTACGAAAATATTGCATGGAATTATTGGCCCTTGAGGAGAGCGAGACACGACAAATGCCTACTGGATCCCTGCTCCAGCCCGCTTGGAAGAAGGGAATTATTAAAGGTCACTGCAAAGCCTGCTGAGAGCAACATAAAGTTTTCTGCTGACTGTGCAAGTTGTGGATCAGACTCCGAGTCACCTGACAGGGCCTAGAGTGGAACCGACAGCAAACCCGAGCTTTGCCAAAAGCGCCAAGGAGGAGGAAATGAAACCTCACCGCCATATTGATGCCAGAAAAAAATAACAAGCCAACAAATCGCAAAGCTCAACTGATAATGAAAAAGCTGGGGGAGGTTGAGGCCGAGGACAGGTATATTTTACAGCTCTCCTGCCCCAGCAGCCACTTCAAAGATATTTTGAGCTAAAATACACAAAAATGCGCTGCTTTGCAATCCACCACAGGCTAGGCTGCTCGTCCCCCTGGTGAAGAGAGCTACCAGGGAGCAGTATTTAACTCCAGGATTGGATAACATGGAAGCTAGGCTGTATCCTCAGGCTGCAGCTGCTGCCCAGCTCACCTCCTGGAGAAGGTTTGAGTTTGTGCATCGCCCTCTTAATTTCATGCAATAATTTATACATTTGAAGCTGAGCATGTAGGATGTTGCTTTCTCCCGCTGAGACCAAAACCTGTCCCACCATGAGGATGCATCCAGCACCAGAATACACCTCACAGCTTCAGCCAAAGGAATGGTTCTCAAGGCTACCCCTCCTGGGAGGTGCTGCAGGCAGGGTGTGGGCAGCTGGGACAGGAATTAGAGCCCAAGAATTCTGCTGGAGCACTGCTTCTCACTGGCCAATCCCCCGGAGGTTCAGGATACCTAAAGGAGGCCAATAAGGCACCTGGAGAGGATATTTGGACAAGGGCCTGGAGTGACAGGACAAGGGGGAATGGCCTCACACTGACACAGGAAAGGGTTAGATGGGATATTGGGAAGAAATTCTTCCCTGTGACGTTGGTGAGGCCCTGTCACAGGGTGCCCAGAGAAGCTGTGTCCGCCCCTGGATCTCTGCAAGTGTCCAAGTCCAGGTTGGACAGGGCTTGGAGCAATCTGGGATAGTGGCAGGTGTGGGATGGGACCTCCAAGTTCCCTCCAACCCAAATAATTCTGGGATT
>WAAG01056307.1:14493-29536 GCA_013390105.1 Tichodroma muraria | reverse complement strand
ATTCCCAGGCCAAAAGACAAAATAATAAAGTAATTAGATGGCTTCAAAGGTGCATTGTCACAAGCGTTTCCTTCACTTCTCTCACAGGTATGTTGTAAAGCTGATACTGTTGACTGACAGATTTTACTTCAACAAGAATAAACATTTTCTGTTCTAAGGGATACTAAACTGTCTGCCTTCCACAGCAGGCATTAAACATGGCCATTATCCCTACTTTCACAGCTTGTGGTCTGCTCTGAAAGACACTGGTTCTCTAACAGGATGGAGCTCTGCCACCTGTCCCTACTGAGCACAGGAAAGCTGAACCATCGACATTCTGCCCCTACCAGGGTTCTGCCAGAACATCAGTCTTGCTGGAAACTGAAATGTTATTATCCAAGAAGTAAATGGAAAGTTCCTCGCTATAGGAAAGTTGACTCAGAGCCCAAACATTCAAGATTTATTCAGGCTGTCCATCACCCAGAACAGATATATGGTAAATCAAACATCACTTTAGCAGATGGTGTGGCAGAAGGAAAGAAATCTTTCTTAACCTCCAAAACAACTGCAGTTTAAATCTTCAGAAACACTCTAGGAATTTGACAATTCTCTGCCCGTCTTCCACATCCCATGGAGCACTGACTGACATCTCCAGTCATGAGAAGGGGACATCTAGAAGGACAACACTCTTTACATGATAAAATAAGCCCACCATCCTATCCTATCAGGTAGGACACAGAACTATCAGTTCCAAACAGGATGAATATTTGGGAATACTTAAAACCCAAACAGATCCACATTCCTCTGTGCATAGACCAATAAACAGGTTTAGCCTAAAACATAATCACAACTTGTTAAGGCGCAAATGTGTCATTTGTGAACTGTGCATGACCTCAAATCCAAATGTACTGCAAGTGCCAATCCGTTTAAATCAGGTGTGGTTTCTGCGTAATATCAAGACAGACTGTATTCTGGCAAGAAGCCAGGAAATAACTTCAATAAGCTAATCTCCCCTGAGTGAACTTGGGAAGGGAGCTGAGCATGTGCTTCATCTTATTTGCAATGGTGGTGCAGTCTGTTACATGGAGACACAGCCCTATCCTGCCTGCCCAACAGTTCAGGGCTAGGCTCACCACCACTTTACCATCCCAGTGACTCAGAAGCCACAGCAGAATCTCCAGTCTGAACAGACAGAGAAATAAAGAAAATTTTAATGTTTATCCTTTCTTACACTTTCCTATTTACCAGAAACCACTACCATCCAACAGGAATTGCAAAACTGTTTCCTACTAATTGGTCAAAGACCCCTCTCTTCCTATCCCCAGCAGTTTGGGTTGGTGGACACATGTTGAAAGCTGACCCTGCTTTCAACACATCCTCGTGTAAGAGCACCAGAAGCTGCATCCCACACAACTTTGAGATTCTGCCTGAAAGAAATTTAACAGTGGAAGACTATTGTACCATAATTTTTTTTCTAAAGGAAAGGATAGGAAGCACAAGGACAGAATTAAGGTTGCTGCATGTATATATCCACATACATATAGAGAGGTTACTGACACATATTGATTTTTAATTTTTTTTATATAACTTTTATTTCCTACCAAGATAATTCAGCTTCTAACATCCTAAACTGTCAGACACTCACCTGCAAAAGAGCTGAGAAAATTTCACTGCTTCAGTATGGAATATAGATCCAGATATATGCCCTTTCTCTGCCCCAGTTCCCACGACTGCAGGTTATAACAACTCTACTGCAGAACACTGTTGAATAATTTAAGCAATTAAGGTTTGTAAACTAAATTAGAGGCACTCAGATAAGAGAGTCAAGTATTCAAATAAGCAGTAATATAAATTATATGTTAATATATGTTAAGTGAAAAGGATTATTAGAGTCTAAAAATATGTCATGTAAGAAACAGACCACACATACACTGGTAGCAGTTTGCCAACTGCTCTTCCATCTATCACAAGACAAAGTCCAGTACTCCACCTCTCCTTGTCTCCTCTGAACTGCCTCTTCCATTATCCCCTAAAGAAGCATAAGCAGTTACTGCTTCACCTGTGGTGCACTGCACTGTTCAAACAGGGAATGCAACACACTCCTTGCAGTGGAATGCAAGTGTCAACATGCGATAGGCACTGCTACTGAGCGGGGTGTGGTGTTTACCCAGGGAAAACCCACATCCTTCAACCACTTTAATAACTCTGAGCTTCAACACAGTATAACTCTGAGATTATTCCAAACCACTCTGCTGAAAGGATTTTGAAACAATCAAACAAACAAATAACAACCCCAAACAAACAAAAACTCATGCTCCTATTAATGGAATGTGGAAATGATTAAGAAACCTGTAATTCTATGGAAATGAGGACTCTTCACCTTATTCCATTGGAGCGAGAGGCTTACAAGGTAGTTGCTTGCTTTTGAAGCAAACTTAAGATTAGAGAAACTCTTCTTTCCCCAAGTCATCCCTAAGAACTATGTAAGGAATACAGAGAAAAGATGACTTCTCCCTTGAGCAAAACTACAGGATCAAAAGATACTTCCTGTTAACAGAACAACATAAGAGAAGCAAGTTGAATTCCTCCTCTGTATCAGTAGCAGCTAGCCCCAGAGACAAGGGGTTATTTAAGATTTTAATTTCCATAATGTAGCCTTAAGAAAGAGAATCAAATTCAAACCTTACATAAGCATGAGTGACTCAACTAAAGACTGAAACTGAAACAAGGCATCTGTCTTCCTGAAGAGTTGTGGGTGTTTGAACAATAGCAAATGTGTTTTACGGAGCATGTTTCCTCTGCCCGGAAGGTAAACGTGTGTTCACCATCAGGATACTGGAGGTCTCATCTTTGTAGAAGTATAAACATCAATTGCCAATTATTAAGATGCAAACCCACCTAAAAACAAAGCAAAATAAACAGGGTGGAGTTTATAAAGACAATTTATCTACTAAAATTTTCATCTCATGGTAAAAGAGATTAAAAAAACCCCATAAAACTTCAAAGAACTTCATACTGTTGGCTCCTAGCAACAAAACTGCAAGCCACACTCCCTTATCTTCCACAACCACCTACACCAGTCTCCTGAAATATGGAGCAAGCAGCAGCTTCTGTGCCACATTGGACACAGGCAGCAAAACCCAAGAGCAACCAATATCAATTTACTACACCTCAACAAAGATAAGACAGACATTTGAAATGTCATTTGCAGATGGGTGATGACCTACACTAGACACAGGAGAACAGGCCATGCAGAGAAGTCACTTCACAAGCCAAGACTGACTTTGCTGCCCATCTACTCTTTTTCATGAATAATGCAATGTAAAAAAAAAAATATTGGTGACTTGGCTGCTATATTCATCCTATAGTCACAGACAGGATTGTTGCCTGTAAAATCAGAGGACTGAAAAGGCAGACTAGGATCAAGACACAGAACTATGGCAATGAAAGAGGACATATTTCTAGAGATGGTGTGGAAAATCCCAATGGATAAGCAGGGACAGAAGACAGATGATTAGTTATTTGTCATTCCAGTTTTAATATTGGAATGGGAAATCATAATCAGGACATCAGCCAGTCCTACTGTTGGAAAAAGACTTGGAGACTGTTGGCATAGTGATTAACAATCACTGGACTGTTAGAGAGCTCAGGACTTGCTCCCTTTCTTGGTGTCCTTGCTGAAATCAAGTAATTTTCTTTGGTCTTGCTAAAAATTTTGGGAAAAAAACTCATGAAACTGTTAAAGGGACCTGATTAGTGCCCAAATCCAGGCAGACCATTAGGCTAGAGAGAGGTCTAGAGGCTTACTTCTTCCTAACACATAAAATATGGCTTCATTATTTTTTCTACTGACTGCCTTTGGTAGCCCTGATGGCATCACAAATGAGTGATAGCCAAAAGCACCTGAAAGTCAGGAGTGTCCACTTTACAATCATTTCATAGGTTTTTCAACAGAATGGCAGGATCTGTCCTGAAATGAGTACCTCAGGATTTAATTGCTTGCTCCTTCTGGGTTGGTACAAAGAAGGCAAAAAAAGTTCCTTATTTAAATGCCACAGAACAAGACAATACAAACTGTATCAAATTATCAGCTCAAAATTCTGATACTCAGCATTTTACACTATGAAAAAGTGAGAGCTGAAGCGTAGGAAGGTTTCTTAGTTTCTTCAGATTACATTTTCCTCTGAACAAAGCTGACCCTTTGGGGGTCAGTGACACTGTTCCTACAGACCATACATGGGTGGCAAAGGAGGGAGCCCACACCAAGCAGAGCTTATCATGATTAGAATATTCAGGTCAAGTGTACTTAGCCAACAACCCACTCAAACCCTGCACAAGATAACAGCTGATCTGCATGCAAAAACACTGTTCACACAGATTTTTATCCTTTCTGCTGTACCACATAAGCATACAACGATGGAAAAAGACTACAAAGGCCACACAAGACTTCTCTAGCTCTGCCTCTTTCAGAAGATCAGGGTCTCAAAACCCTGATTTCCTGCACAACCACCAAAACACCAATGCACAAGCATTATTTATACATGTTTCATTCTCTGGTGATTTGCTCTAAGTTATCCACCTCAAAAAAGAGCTAAAACTGGTTTGCTTCAGATTGAACAACTCTAACAAAAACTTGAGCTGTTTCCAAGGCTAGAAAAGGATTCATATTGACTCCACTACAAAATTCCTAGTGAATCCTCTGAAAAGCTTTTTGACCTTGAATTTTGAGGAAGAAACCTGAAACCTAGGAAGAAAAGTGTTTTCAAAGCAAGAACAAGCAATGGGAGGAGCAGGGGTCAACCTGACAAAGCCTGATAAATTGTAAGAACCTCAAATTAATTTGCAGCAGACTCTCATTACTATTTAATCATCTTCTGTGGAGACCTCTTGGCACAGTACACACAAGGGATGAATGTAGCTCAGCTGTGAGGGATGTGTTCAGTCATACAGAGGAGGTGAGCTTGAGGAGGCTCAGCTGTGAACCAGGCTTTCGCCATGCCAGAGGGCACCCGTCATGGTGCCTGAAAAGCCTCTCCGAGTGCAGCCCTGCTGTGAGTGCCCTCTCTAGCACAGGCACCTTACGCAGGCCAGGCAGCGCCGCTTTGTTCCGCAGCATGCACTTTGGGAATGGAGGGAGGATGAAACATCACTTCTGGATGTCAGCACCTTCCGCTCCTGGAACACGTGCAGATCCAGAATCACATCTGTGCTGGAACTTTAATAATGTCTTAAATGCAAAACTGAGTACTTAGAAGTTAGAAATTTTCAGAATTGAAAGGTTTTGGTACAAACTTAGACAACTGTTACAGCAGCAGTACACTGTTTTCCAAATTTTAGTGAATTTGTTTTCACAACCTGTTAAGTGAAGTGTTTTATTCATATCTTATAAGGAAAAATACTGAAGGGAAGATAAGGTTAATATGAAAAGTACACACTAATTTTGAAAGCTTAAACTGAGGTGTCTACTTTTGCTTTTCCTAATACCCAGTATTTTACAATACTGTAGAATAGTGTTGTAAAACAGTTCCCATTAAGGTTTGCTGCGTGTACAAATGTTCAGTGTTTCTGCTAGTAAGGCTCACTCTCAAGTTAATCAAAAGGAGAATGAAAAAAAATACAGTTATTGGCCATGGTGAAAGTCTCCATAAATAACCTCCCCAGTCTCTTCACAGGCAAAGAGGGACTGTGAAACTGTGAAAGGCAGTTCTCCACATCAGCATTCAGCAGCGTTAAATTGGGAAGTCAGCCTTTCCCTTCCTGTGATCTGCTGCAGAGCTATCTGTGAATAAACAGAGGTTCTGCAATACATGCCATCAGTCACTGTGGAACTGTAACTTATCCTTTGAGTCGACTGAAAATATAGAACAGTTGAAAGTCATGAATTCTGTGCATCAAGTGCTACGCCTGCTTGTAATGAAAGACAGTAGAACATTAACATACCCACACTGCAGGCACATGAGTTCTTTCATTAAACATACTTTCAATGTTTGACTGATGATTTCTTAATATAGTTGTCACATGTTCGGCTTTTTTTGGGAATGTGTTTTCCTCGAATTTTAAAGCAATAATCTGCTTGCCTATTAAGTTTTGCTCTTCCCTCTAGTCCTTCCCCTCACATTTCCAGTAGCCTTCCCAACACCTGTCAGTCACTCCCTTTCTGTCTGGTTGTAGATAACCTCAACCTATCACAACCCTCTTACCTCCATCATCTCTAATTTTGCTCGAGTCGCTTGCATTAGAACCTCGCAGCTACCCTTTGCAATGTGTGTACCCATAAGACTGGTCATTTGAAAGCACAAGGCAGTACCACTACCTGTAACACATGCTCAGAGGATCTTTGAAGATTTTCAGCAGAGGTGGTGATTCCAGAGCACCTGAACAGGTTCCAGTAGTGGAAGGTGTTGACACATGGCGACAATGCTCTGTCCATTTCCAAAGTATGAGCTGGAGAGTGAGCCAGCACTGGCTGGTGCTGGTAAAAAATGCCTTCTTGTATGGGAAAACACAATTCACAGCTGCCTCGAGCACAGCTGAGCCTCCTCAAGCTCACCTCCTGTGCCTGGAGTGGGATGGCTTAACACATCCCTCACAGCTGAGCTCCATCGATCTCTTGTGTGCCCACAACACAGACTCTGACTAGCACCAGCACCTCAAAGGTGAGAAGTAGAAGCCTGCATTTGATTCAGCACTCCACCACAGGAAGCAAACGAAGTAGAGCACAGAAAAGTGCTGCTGTCTTCAGTGAACATCACTAGAAAGAACCGCTGCAGTGCCCTCAACTATATGGAGCTGCTTGAAAAGAGTTGAGACACAAAGAAAGCTGTGTTCTCTGTAGCAGCTCAGAGTAGTGAATGCAGCTGTTACTGAGACTGGATCACTTTATGTTGGGATGTGGCAAAGACCAGGAGACAAAATCAGTTATATTGATAATGAATTATGATTTTCTACCATCACTGGAATAAAAAGACCTTCTCTCTCTATGCAATTTTCAATGTAATTTATCAAGTGATATTATTCTTATCACATGAAAGTTGTATGAAGTACGTATGAAGCGGTTTCTGCTGATACATCCCAAGTGAACTGTGCCATTCCCACTAACTCATACAGTTCTGCAACATCCCAGCTTCCTGTTAATCCTCTGGATGAATCACAGACATTTCAGTACCAATGACTCCCAGACACAACACATTTCTATACACAGTCTTTATCACCTGTAACCACACCTCTGTTAGAATGTGGCTCACGTACAGATGAGGTCAGAATAAGATCAGCAGACAGAAGTTGAATGTGAGTAAAACAAACGTGGTATTAGTGGGCTGAGGTAAACAGTTTAAAGTGTTTGCATCATTGCATCACCTTACCTGGATATTTCAGCCTGTAAATACGGAGTGCTCCTGGATTCTGGGTTAATGCCAAGCTCCCATAAAGCAGTGCCTGTGTCAGGCTCGCTATAGTCACCAACTGGCTTGGAGAGTCTGTCCCAGTCTCTAAATCTGCATGATGTCAAGTCTATGACCACTGCTTCAAGTGAGTCGATCTGTCTTTGGCTAACTTCTTCCCAAGCTTGCCAAGGAATAGACAAGCAACAATAGCCAAGCCTGATGGGTTCAGGGTGGGTTTCTATAGAATCAGTCTCATACTTCCTTCCATGTTTTGGAATGTAAAAGATTTCATCCCTTGTGAGAAGTTCAGTATTTATCAGTACAAAAATCCATTCAAATGCTGCTGGTTATGTGTTATCCCAGAAAGCATTCTGCATTACTGACAGGAATGAGTCAGTTGTGCATTGGAAACAATACACCCAAGTATTTGCTAGCCTGGCACTGGAAGAACAGGTAGCCTCTCCCCCTTTCCTACGCTGTTGTTCAGAAGCAGTTGATGGAGACTAACACCTGCTCCCACTCCCCTCCTCTTTTTATGGGATTTTTCCCCAGGTATGCTATGCTTTGGGCAGACAATGCCACCATACCCAATTTGTGAGCTTTTGAGATGAAGCTCTGTTGGTAGAGAAGAGCACTTAAAAATTCAATTTAAACCTACACTAGATCCAAATTAACATGGACTGACAAGCCAATTTTCTCTGCCTCAGCCCCCTTTCACTGCAAGAACTACCCTGACTGTGAAGGAAGAAGAGAGACAGACTCAACTGCTGTGGTACATAGGATCACCTTTTCCTTCCAAGATGTGTAAGGTTAACATTACTTTTTCTGCCACCACATTTTATAGATAATCACTGCAAAATGCCATATGATGATCCTCAGTTTTTCTCAGCCACTGCTAAACAAAACAGCTATTTACCACATAAATACAATGTGCATTCTCAGCTTCCAACATTAAATTGCATCACATTGTGAGCATTTAATCAAACCAAACCACTTTAACACATTCCATTTATAATAAAATTTAGATGTGAGTTGCGGTAATTTTTGCATATGTTAACTACCGTGCTAATTACACGTAGTAATCAAATTAACCAGTTAAAAAATATTCACTCTAATCAAACCAGTCTAACAGGGTAATAGTGTCAGAACCCAAAAATATACAGACATGCAAATTTCCAAACTATTGCTCCAGCCACTACCCTTATTCCATTTAAGGCTGGCAGGGGTTTTCATAAATAAATCTGCTCAGTCAATGACACTTTGAGAAAAATATACTTAGGTATGACCTCTCCAAATATGCATCACCCAGTGATGAGGAGTTCCTTTTTTCCCACCTTTCCAGTTGTAACAAGCATTATAAGGAGGTTTGAACTATAAAAGTGGACATACAGAGAAACTTCTACAACACACCCAAAAAAGCAGGTCCATAAGGAAAAGTTATCAGAGTTCTTTCAATTTTGGACTGTATGCCCAAATAACATGTCCTTTATTTTATGAAAAATGAAAACTATCAGAGCAAAATTGATTCAGAAGAGAAGAATCTTGTAACCTCTAAGTCACCATTTCATATATATCCAGGATTATAAACTCTTATCCAATAAGGCATTTAATTGCCTCTCTCTCAACTGATTTGGGAAGAGCTAAGTCATTTCCTTATAGACAAGAATCCATATAACTAATAAAAAGTCACCATTAGACCTGATACGTTTTGAAACAGATAGACCTGCTGATGTTTTGAAACACTCCACCACTGCAATGTACAGTGGTGGAGAATTCATCCTCAAACTGAGAGATGGCTCTCAGTTCAGAGTTTTGTTCCAGGTACAGTGTAAATATGGAACGTTACTGCTGTTCACCTCAAATTTCTTCAATATACAATAGGAAGATTTCAGTATTTGGGACTGTCATTATAAATCTGCATGTTTTTAGCAGCATAAAATGTATTCCAATAAAAGCAGGTATTTCATGAGCAGAACACTAGAGAAGCTTAGTTTCTACTTGACTGGTACCTACTGTCCTGCACCCTTATCAGAATATCTACAGATTGTCACTGTCCTCTACAAACTTATTCCAAAAGCCCTCCAACTTCCCTAATATTTCCACACCTCCTCCCTTACCTTCCTCCCTTTCAGTGCTCAGCCCTTTGCCTCAACTAGCACATTCCACAGTCCGTAACCTCACCAGCCCACAGCACTGTATGACCCCTCCCACACTTTCTCCTAATTACCCTCAGGAGAGGAGACACTACCTGCTGCAGCTGGATCCAGCATGGAAGCACCTATGGACTAGCCAGTATGCACATGCCAATTTCCCAGTCAACAAGTGAAACAGAAGACAGCTGTTTATCTCCTCTGGCACCTTCTGCCCCAGAGAAGAAGCTGTATGCACTTATTTTGATTTCCTCTCTTCCACCCAATCTGACCTTTGTGAAACTTTAAAGAGCTCTTGAAGAAACTTTGAGATGTCTATGCCACTGCTAAATTTGACTGAAACCTACTAAAGCAGTTGAAATTGAATTGATAGAGTGATTACACAAGCTTTCTTTCCTTTGGAGAGTAGGCTAAAATCCATTAACAGTCTTACTTATGTCATCCCGTCATTCTTATTCATTTAAAAATAACAATTATATTCTACTGCATTAGCTTATGTAACCCACCCCTGAGCCAAAGCAGTTTAAACTTTCATTCTGTATTTATTAATTTATTTAGTTAGTTAGCTATTAAGTGCATGTGCCTTTCTGTACACTTGTTCATTTTAAGGTATTTGATGTTATGAAAAATAACATCAAGAAGATCAGTGAAACCAAACTAAATGCACTTCACTAATGAATATCCCTCAAAGTTTCTGGACTGGTATCATTGCAGGCAAGAACTGAACTGCTTTTTCTCTAGCAAACTGTCAGCTGTTCTCATGGTTACGGAATTTGGAATGACAGGTCACAGTTATGAAAATGAGTAGATTTATTTGGCATGTTTCTATCTAGTAAATAACATTCTCGTATAAAGAGGACAAGAGGCTGCTGTACATTATCATGGTGTTTATTCTCTGTGAAAACCACTCTTTAAAGTCTCTGTCCCAACAAAGAAGGTGCTAACCAGACGTCGTACTTCTTAAAACTGCTCATTCACAGAATGAAGACAAAAATATATAACTCTTGTATCCTCTCCATTACTATAAAGGCACCACTGGTGTTTCCACTGCAAGATTCAACTGTGTATATACACCTCCCAGATGGCATGAAGCAAAGCTACAAAAGTATGCTTCCCATTTAAATGCAGGAATGATAGCTTTTGCCGTAGGGTAAAATCTATTCTCTCAATTGGCTATTTAAAAAATAAACAATATTTCTTCTTTTAAGCTAACTGCCAAGAGCTACAAAGCTCCAAATATGGCATTACACAGTTTCCATTAGCACAGCTTTGCACAGTTGGTTTTCACTGAAGCCCATGTTGAACAAACAGGACAGCAGCAGAATAGGCTTCTCTCATACTTCTACCCCTACACCGTTGGAAGGGTTTTCCTCCACGAAAGCCAAGACAGCCCAGTTTCAAACCCTCTGCTAATTACTGCAAAATGGCATGAATAACTCATGCAGAGAAACTGGAACACCACCCACTGAGCTTCTCTCAAAGGTGGGCCTGCCCAGCTGCGAGCAGCACCTTGTCCCAGCGGAGCCAGGCTGGGACTGCACTGTCATCGTCAGCCATCGGCCCCAAGGTATTCACTGCCCCCACACGGGCCCTAATACTCCAGGGAAATGCCCACGTACTGTGCTCAAGAAGAAACAAAAATTTAATGTCGTCATGATCTGTCAATCCATCCAACCCCAAATGTTCTGTGAAATACTTAACTGAATCACTCATCCCCTTGGAAAGTTGTTTGCCAAGTGAACTACCAAGGAGAACTGTCCTCCAAGGAACACAATCAGAGACAGCACTCCCAGGCATACCATCCTGGGATTTAAGGCCTGAGAACTCCAGAGCAGCAAGCCCTGGACACAGAGGCTCCCATCTCACACAGTCCTGGTCAGGTAGCTTGAGAGCCCACAATATTTCACACTCTCCTGGGTCTTGATCTCCAGATCAATAGTAGAGAGGCCTGGGAGGGCCTTCTTCAGCTTAGGTCTTAAGCTCCTGGGTCTCCAGATGGAAGCCTTGAAGCTCTGATAACAGGAGCATTATCAGAACTTCTACTCCCACAGTTGAAGACCTGGGCAAGTTTCCAAGGTCCCTGGTAGGCACTGGGGAGCCTGGTAGGCTTGAACAACCCAGCAGTTCTCTGAGCACTGGTCTGAGCTTAATCATAGGGTGCCAGGCTCCAAATTAACTTCTAACATTTCCAGAGAAAAGTCTCAGGGAATTCCCCAATACAAGAGAAATTTTAAAATGTCAAAATTTCCCATGAATTAGGAAACAGTAGCTTTGGCCCACCTCTGACTTCAGTTTCCTTCAGAAAAGTCTCTATGCTTTGTGTTCCACTCTTAGAACAAGCCTTCACCTATTAAAATACACTGAAAACAATAAATAGAAACAAAATGTTCCAAATTGCCTTTAAATAAAATCTTCAAAATATAAAACCATTCCATAGGCTATACTAAAATTTGTAGTTATTTTCACTTGCGTGTGTGTGCCTTGAAACCAAAGCCTTCCATCCTAAAACATTCATTCCACCTCAATATTTATGAGTTGAAAAGACACATCCTGTAAAATTGAACCCCCAGAGGTTCAAAGCATAGACTACAACTTTAGCATGGTATGAAGTCACTGCTTTTCTGAAGGAACAAGACTGGACAGCATTGTCCAGTACCAAAATATATCAAGCACAAGAACTATCCTGGATCCCTCCAGGTGTTGGTGAGCAAACTGTGAGGCCACCTGAGATGAAGGGCAGCACACCTGACCACAGGAGAAACAGCGGATTCCTGGGATTTGAGCTCTTAGTGGGTAATGCAGCAAGGAAGGGAAGGATGAACCATGTAAGCAGTCACTGAGCAGGTGAGCCTATTTAATTTATTAGGTAGCACCATGAAGCTCTGCTGTTCTAGAGGCCTAGATACCAGTCTCTGCTCTGGTTTGACAACTTGCCACAGAAGGGAAAATGAGATAAAGAGAATCAGCCAGAACGCAAGCTCCTGGTGCACAGTTTGCCCCATCTTCCCCTACATTGCAGGTATGGAAACATAACTCAGCCTTTTGAAACATCAAGTATTTTACTTGAGTTGAAGAAATACTGACTTTACCAAGGAGGCATTAAACAGTCCTGCAGCTGCACTAAACTTTGGGAAACTGCAAAAACTTTTTGAAAAACTGAATTATTATAATACTATAAAAATTCTCATTTTCCCACACACCTAAATGAACAGGACAGTATCTCAGAGTTTAAAACATTTATAATATAGATATTTTTAGTTCGTCTATAAATCAATGTTAGAGATCTTCTTCTTTTAGTATTTTATTTCTTGTAATTAAAAAGTGACTCTAAAGACTTGCTAAAAGAAAGCAGTACCACTCACATGATCCATGCATGTCAGACTACCAGTCATTTAGGTCTCAATATTGCATTCAGTACCAATGACTTCAGAGATGTAGAAGCATAACCTTTGAGGCAGCACAGCTTTTCATCTGAAGAATCAGTTTTGCTTCAGCCTATATTCACAGACAGTTTAACCAGCTGCCACGATGCCATCTCAGAGTTCTCTTACTGCTGAAGCATCATCACTTAATTCTTGCTCCCCATTAAACACACATACTGCCATAGTAGGGATATCGAGTCAAATGATCCTATGGCCCTTTATTATCTTTAATTTCTGTTCTCCTGCTACTTTCACAAAATCACGTAGCATGTATTTAAGAAAAGAAAGCAAAACAACAGTAATTTTTTCCCCTGCAAACCAGATTCTATCTCAGAATCAAAAGTACAAACTAACTATCATTATTACGAGTTTCTTGATACTCAAAATAACAAAGTACAAAACCCTTTTTCTTTTTTCTTCTTCCAAAATCAGGCCAATTAAGTTGATGCAAACAAAAGCAATATTGTGCACAGCATTTTAGTTCCTGTACTATGTGTCCTCTAAAGTAGTAAACCTACAATTACCATGAGAAAAGTCCAGCTGGAGGTATCACCTACAAGTTGCATTACTTCTTCTTTATACTTTTTTTATCAAAGCATATGTTCTGTTTGAAAACAATTCAGCACCAATGAGTTGGCAGTACAACAACAATCTAAGCAGCGGTGTCAATGAAGGTGGGAAGGGGAATTCACTAAAGCTGCATTTTTCAGGTACAAAAGCCTGAGAAGCATACTATATGGAGTCAGGCAAATATACATCAAAGATCATGAAAAGGCAACTAACTATATGCCTTTAAAAGTGCATTTCATGGATGAAAGCTGCCAAATTACAGAGGGATTTACTGAGAAGAATGTGTTGCTGCAAGAATGGACAAAAGCATGCATTCTATCCATTCCAAGCTCCTCCCCGTATCCTGTCATGCTCACAGCAAGAAGCGGCTCAAAAATTGACAACCACGGGCTCCAGGACTGAAAGAGACAAAAAATACCTGCTGGGAAATGCCTGGAAAATTTTTATTTTGAGCATCTGACACAGGAGACTGGAAAAAAGAAAACAACAACCCACTTACGATCAAAAAACATCTCCCCATATTCTTGGGACATAAAGTACAATTCCAGAGCAGAAACAGCGCACACCTGGCCGGGTTTTTGAGGAGCCCAAGTGCAGAAGCGCTTTTCCAACAGGCGCAGCAGCCTGTGCACCGCAGCGCACTGCTGCCGACCCAGGACAGGAGTTTCCCGGAGTTCGCGTGGAGTTGGGTCACGGAAACCTCACTCCAAGCGGGAGCATCCGTTGGCCCCTGAGGAGCCCGGGAGGCGCCCAGCTGTCCGGCCAGGCTGGCCCGGGGAGGGGTCAGCGCGTCCCAGGCGAACCTCTCACCCCGCGCCCCTACCTGGCTGGTGTCCTCGCCGTGCTCCAAGTGCACGATGCCCTGGCTCCTACATTCCGTGTCGCTCAGCACGTCGTCCTCCGAGTCCTCCAGGAGGGACGAGGAGCCGGTGGAGGAGACCGAGGAGTTGGACAGCCTGCGGGACTGCAGGTGCAGCGAGCTGCCCGTCCTCAGCCCGCCGCCCTCCGGCCGCGGCGACCGCGCCTGGGGGCTGCCCTGCGCCTCCTCGCTCTCCTCGGCGGTGACGGTGAGCCGGGGGATGACGGGCGGCAGAACCCCGTTCGGGGGTCGGCAGCCCCTCTTCGGCCGGTCGGGCAGCTGACGGGCGGCGGCGGCGGCGACGGCGGCGCAGCGAGCCTCGAAGAGGGAGCAAAGCTCCCCCACGGTCAGCCGCTTGGCCCGGCTGAGCTCCGGGCTGCTGTGCAGCCCCGCGCGGGGCTCCATGGCGGGGTCGGCGGCGTGAGCCTGCCGAGCAGCGCTCCAGGACCGGCGGCCGGAGGCGTGCATGGGGGAGCGCCGCGCCGCCGCCGCCGGGGAAACTTCTTTGTGGCTCAGTCAGTCTCCCGCGGCTGCCCGGAGCCCGGCGGAGAGGCGCATCTCCAGCCCGCCCTGCCCGGGCAGCTCTGAGTCACCCGCGGCGACAGCCGGAGGCTGCTACCGTGCCCGCTGACCCGGCGCCAGGGCCATGGGGGCGCGCTGAGCCCGCCCGATCGCCCGCCC
>WAAG01056282.1:0-10478 GCA_013390105.1 Tichodroma muraria | reverse complement strand
AATTTCAAAGGATTAAAAAAAAAAAAAAAAGCAGCTTCAGTATTTTAAACTTACCATTTAATTGGACAAAGGTGTGCCTTGGCTGTGGCTCAGTACAGCTGCCTCCTCACCCCGCCTTTTGCCATTCCACTGAAGAGGGTTTTACCACAGGAAGTAGATTTTGTTCAAAGCTCTCCATACCGTTGTAAACCAGAATATCTTCTCCCAGGTTTCTTCCATTCAGCCTTGAAACCAGTGAATGCCCTGTGAAGTTCTCAGCAGGCATTTATCATAAGTAGCACTTACACACCTGGAAAAAACCTTGTCTTTTGTTTAAGCTCATAAAGACTTTCATGGGTCTGGTATTTGCAATATTTTATTTTTAATTAATATGTTATTAAACAGTTAAAAGACACAAGCAAGCAATTTCTATGAAGAGCAGATAATAGTTATAAGAACAGTCTAATTTCCTTTGTGTTTGACAGCAGATAGCAAGCTCTGTATTTGTGGGGGTTTTCCAGCAAAATGTTCATCAAAGAGCGGTGATCTGGGGTGCATTTTGGATGAAGTTTTTGGCAGGTATGCATTCATCTTCAGTGGTTAAGCAAACAACACCAGACCAGCAAGGCCTGGTTTATAAGTAAGGCACATGCCTTTTATCAGTGAGATGCAGAGAGAGGCAGCTTCCTCCTGGAAGTGCCTGCTTTGGTTTGCGTGCACTCTCTTCAGTCACAGCACAACATGTGGTACTAGGCCAGGCAAGAATGCGGCCAAGGAGAAAAACAAAACCATAACTTCTGAGGAGCAGCCACACAAAATTTCAGAGGCACTTAGACTCCATGTTTACCCTAAGGGAACAAGGACCAGTCCTGAGCACAGGTCACTGATCAGCCTTATGCCATTGAAACTATGCCTTGTATTTCTGTGGTTTTGGGGCAGTGCAAACCAGCATGGTCTGAACCAGAGCTCAGGAGTGCTCTGAGGGACAACCTGTGCCAGCCAACTTCCCACAAGCTGCACAGACAAGACTGTGCAAGGTGTGTAGGTCCCTCCAACCTGCAGAGTTCTCCAGCAGCCTCTGTCCCCACAAATGCCCTACAGGTTCTCCTACTACACCATCAAGCCAGCAATACACTCTTTCAATGTCACAGAATCATAGAACTGTTTAAGTTGGAAAAGACCTCTACAACCATCCAGTCCAGTCATTAACTCAGCACCGCCATGTCCACCACTATGTGCTCTCATGTGCTACACCCAAATCATGTTACAAAAACCAAAAGGCAACCAAAATGAAACGAAAAGGCACTCTGATGGGCAATGATACAGCCCTCACATAATTTCAGGCTCTGAAATGCAAATATATATTTGAAAAAGCTATTATCATTCAAGGCTACAGAGGTACCACATGGGGCGCCAAGAAAACGAAGGGGCACACGCCTGTCTGTGCCTCTGGCTGCAAGATTAGACAGCAGCTCCCAACCTGACTTTAAGTGTTGGCAAAATCTCTGCTGACACTTCTCCCAGCGGAGTGACACTACCTTCCCCACCCACAGCTCCCACCCTCCCACCCTCCTTCCCCTCCTTTGTAACAGGATTTAACAGTCTCTCAGATCAGTAACTCCCCACCAGCTGTGGGTTACCTGAAAACCTTGTGGTTTTGTGGGTCCTTCACATTTTAGTGGGCCTTTCTGTTTGCATTAGCAGCACTATGAATGCACCAAACATGTCCCAATTGTTAGACTGTGGAGCATTTTGAGAAACCAAATTTTCTCACTGTGGCTGAGCTGCTTCACTGCAGGGTATGTGCTGCCAAGGTTCACAAGGGTTACAGATTGTTCTTTGTAGCCCATGAACAAGACAGGTATATTTTTTTGCAGCAGCAGAGCTTTCTAGGACCAGCCAGAGGAGCACGGAAAGGGTGCATAGCCTGTGCACATGTGTGCACAGAGCCATGTGGGCTTGTATGTGCCACACAATACTGTGCCAGGACATGCTGCTCTCCTGTGCAGAGGTAACAGATCCAGCTCGATCAACTCTCAACTCAAAATGGCTCTTTGTGTTTTGTCTTGCAGCCAGTATCTGATCAGTTCTTAACTTCTCATGATCTGAATCCCGAAGTACAGTTGCATTCCAGCTGTGAAGGCTCCTCAGTTCTGGATGGTATTCCTTAGCTCAGCAAGTAAGCATTGTACAAGAAGCAGTGCTGAGGCTTGGCCATTGCAGCAGAAGCAGCATTTAGTAGATGCAGGCTTCAGGCAATAAAGTCTTTTGTAAGTGCTCTCCCTCTGAGCTTCAGTATTGCCTGCGTATACCAAAAAGACAGACGCCTCTTTCTCATTCTTTGTCTGATTTTGGATTTCAAGTACAACTAATTCTAGACCTCAAGTAAATTTCCAACACAGAAGAAATATGTGAGATTTTCCTTGGAAGTCCTGATGAATATGCTGTGTTTGGAATAAATAGTCCAGAGGCAGGTCCAAATCCTTCAGTGTGAGGAAGTCTGAAAATTTCTCTGACTTCTATGGAGCTCTGTTTTATATTGTTCAGTATCTTTCCTTATCATCTTTTTAATGTAGTGGAGGGTTATAAAGATGTTCCAAGCTTCTAGCTCAAGGCGAAGTCTCTCACTGCATTCCCAAGCAAATGAAATCCAGGTGTCAATTTCCAAATATTTTCCACCAGCAAGGAGGAAATCGTGTCCTATTTTTTTAAATTTGTGTTCTACTTTATGTAGCATCTATTAAAAATACTTTGCCTATGATGCTTGGGATAGAAGACTATAAAGGGAAAAATCTTCTGTGTGTGAAAATACAAAGGCTCTGCACTCTGTTAATGAGTTATATTGTCCTACATTCAGTTTACATCTGTAAGGAGACGTAGCTTATGTCTCAGTCATGATCACTAAATTAAATGTATTTGAGTCTATGGTGATTACTCCTCTCAAGCTTCTGCTATGAAAAGCTTGTTTCAGGCTCTTAACAAATTAATCCATAAAGGCACTGCTGATATAAATCAATATAATCACTTATGCTTTATGCAGAACTTTTCCTCCAGCCAATGCTCAAATGAATTGTGCTCACTCACTGCTGCTACCACCCTCTCTTAAAATGTAACTGCCCCCTTCATGGCAGTCTGGAGCAGCGTTTCTGTGCCAAACTCTTGCAGGGGAATGGAAAAAAGGAGTAACTTCTAAATCAGCAAGGGGAATCGGCCAGACAGAGTGCAATCATCCACACTGCATTTGGCCGCTGTTCACATATATATGCCTGACTTCAAAGCTGAGCCCACCAATTCAGTGCAAATTCTAGTTGCTCAGCCTATCTGAAAATCTGGACATGACTGAATGCAAATGGCCAGGACTTGATCTGTAATGAAGTATTGAAAGGACACCGACAATGGGCTCAGGGTTGAAGGGACAGGCTCATACAAACTATCACCACCACCATATACTGTAACATCAAGGAGATCCTGGGAGATCTCTGCTAACCAGGGCCCTAATTTCTTAACAAGTAAGACCACATTGTGAGGCTCTTTTGGGCTGAAAATGTGGGGGAAGGAGATAAACCCTTTTAAAAGCTATGAGCTTGAACATGGCAAGGGGAGAAATGTACAGGTTTCCTCAGTTTTCTGCAAATAATGAACACTGTGATGTGTTGTAATGTGACTGTGATGTATTGCAATGTGCTGCCATAGCCTTCAGTGGGGAACAGAGCAAAAATCCAGCCTAGGGGTATCCAGAGTAGCTGCAGAAATTCCCAGTCCTTCTGCTTCTCCTTCGTTCTACAGCACTCCTGATTGCCTGGAGGAGCAGGTCTTTGTTATTGAGGATGTTGTATTTGCTCAGGTTTACAAGCTTATCAAAATTTTCAGAGGAGTAGATTAGCCTAATGAGGTAGTATGGCGAGCAGTTGTTCTCCAGATTTACTTTGCCTTCTTCCATCTCCGAGTGACCACGTTTTACCCCTGCAGAGAAAGACAAAAGCCACCACAGTGAGATGAATCTGGAGTACTATCACATAGTGTTGTAGGGGACTGATCTATTTGGCAGGTTCCACTGTTAAAAATAGCCCCCAGGAAATACTGCAAACCCACTCCACAGTTTGAAAGAGCCTATCCTGGTCAATTTTCTCAGCTACTCCTCCTTCCCCTCCTGCTAAAGCCCAGACCTGGAAATCCCTCAGCAGAGCTGGCACAAATTCTTACATTCCTCCTTGTCCTGCCCCTGCAAACATAATTCCTGGGCAGCATGCCCATGGGTCCACATCCTTTCCAAAACCCTGTAAGTCTGACTTTCAGACAAAGACACACACCTGGAACACTTTTCAAAATCCATGATCACCCCTGGATTAGTGGTGACAAGTACACATCTGCCAGCTAGAGTGAGTGGACAGCCTAGTACATTCAAGGAGGCCTTGTGATGCTAACCACACAGGACTGCCTGTTGCAGAGTGCAGAGGGACCAGAGCATCCTACCTCAGGCTCTCAGCAAACTCCAACCTGGCCTCAGGTTATGCCTCTTGGAATAGACAACATCCATGCTCCCTGTTACATCAATGCTTTTGCTTAAAAGGACCCCCTAATTACATGCACCAAGGACTTTGGAAGTCTCACATTTACATTTCTACAAAATTTTTAGCTACATTTCTGTGCTGTTTTTTTTCCCATCTCCTTGCAGTCTGAACCAAATATGCCCAAAACACTAATGTAATGTGAGATGACTATCAGAAGGCTACAAACAGACTGCTAAGATATTCCTTATGATTTCAACCTGAACCACATGGAAAAGACACAGCAGATTTCAGTATAACCTAGTGGTTTCCAAACAGCGTGATCTCAGCGTGCTAGGCACAGGCTGCCACTAGAAGTGGCTGAATTAAAAATAGCCAGTGTTGCTTCACTGAGCCTTACAATACTCAGAGACGTATTATCTATGCTGCCCACATCCAGATAAAGCTGCATTTGCCTCAAGCACACAAAAGCACAGTCTGTAACTGCTGCACTGCAAATGGGCACCTCACAGGCTGAGTCATTTTAGAATTTAAATAGTTAAAAAAAAGAAAAACAAGTACCCACATTCCACAAGATGTCTCTCATCCCCCTAGAAACAAAAAGCTCCACTGTTAAACTTGAAATCCATGAAAACAGGTTGCCAAGGCCCCCCTCCTCCAACCACCTACATCAGTTCCTGGTTGTCAGCTTGATGGATGAATCACGGACTGCTCAGAGACTCACTCATGCAGGTGAGTGTCAAAGCTCACCAGTTTGGGCCTGGAGCATAGAGAACTGGCAACAGCTGCTCTGCAGCATCTCATCTATTTGTCATTCAGAGAGATTCCAAAATCTTCACCTGCTTTACCTGCCACCCACTGCTCAATGGTTGGAGCTCACTACACATTGCCATTTGCACCATTTTCAGCCTCCACTGAACAAGCCTAGCTCCCTCTACAGAGTATCTGCTCTTTTCATCCACAGAGTTTCTAAATGTGATTTTCTTGATTTAGCTCTTACTGTACATATTCACTGAGCATCACTGAACATCAGAGCAGAAAAGTACCTTTACGTTTTGCTGCTATTCCTCCCCTTCCCAAACACTCCCTCAGAGATTTCCATTTTGCTCTGGTCCCACTTAGGGCCCCAGTAGAATTTTGGGTAAAGCTGGAAAGAGCTCGCCCCACACACTTGAGCAGAGATAGCTGCACATCCCAGGCTGCTCCACATCTCTCTGCTCTGCCCCAGCTCCTACCAAGCACTAGATGGAGCCTCTCCCACCACAGCCACACATACTCCCCCCGCCCAGGTCCCTGTGCCCAAGCCTGCTGTCCCTCAAGGCCTGGAAAGGAGGTTCCCTTTGCACCTGCGCCTCCCTCTCCACCACAGGCAGCCTGCCTAGGGAAGGCAGGGGTGCAGGGCCAACCTTGGGGCTGGATAGCCCAAGGGCCAGCTCCTGCTGCTGCTTTCCAGCCCACCAGCAGGTCCTTCAGGAGGCCCTTATCTCCCTGTTCCCACAGCTCTCTGGGCCTTTCTTTACTCTCCTTCCCAGTGCCAGAAAAACTCCAGCACTCTGCTCGTCTCTCTTGGCAGGAC
The DNA here is from genome assembly GCA_013390105.1 of Tichodroma muraria. NCBI lineage: Eukaryota > Metazoa > Chordata > Aves > Passeriformes > Sittidae > Tichodroma > Tichodroma muraria. Next base: position 4,415 of record WAAG01056282.1, on the reverse strand, counting down.
TTGTCGTCAGGCAGAAGTGAGGAAGACCTGTGGCTCTGCCAAGGGACAGTGACACGAGCCATCTGCCACAGGCAGGGCTGGAGGAGGCAGTGTGGCACTGAGTTGCCCAGGACCACATCCTCCGTGCTTTTCAAGTGGAGAACAACCAGCAGGAGTATGGAGGCTGCTCTTCTGTCTGCCATCAGAGGACAGGTAACACATACCTGGGGTAGAGCACAGGGCACAGTTCTGTTGACTGCATTTACCTGGCTCCTTGAATTCCTTAAAGGTGTCGTTCACCAAGGGAAAATGGATTACTATAGGCGCTCTGGGGTCCTCTGCATCCGCAAATATGTAACATTCCTTTGGGTTCTTCTCTTCTTCTGGAGTCAGCTCCACTTTGGGGAATGGGATATTTTGTATCTTGCAATATTTGTATGTCATCTCTAATTGCTGTGGACACAGAATGTTATGGAGTTAAAGCTCTAAGAAAAGAATCAGATTTACTCAGGTATCCTAGAAATACTATGGCATCTTAACTCATTCCCAAGAAACACTATGAATTGAACATGTAGTCCAAAGTAGCCACCGTACAACCTTTTACATTCGACACCACTCTACATAAGTCAGACAATACCACTTAACACCCTATAATGTTTTTTACAAGCCCAAGTGAATGACCCAAAGTCACACTCAGAATTTGTCATGACAGACCAGGAGAGGTCATGGGCATATCTCCAGCAAACAATTGGTACTGCAATTCCCTGAGGATTGTAGGAAGTATATGCTGTAGTTCCCTACAGAAAAAAAGAGCTTAACAGTTTCTATAGTTCCATTCTTGAAGGAAGTTTCTTTCCTCCTTCAAGGTACAGTGATACATGATTAAGATTTAGACAGACACTTAAAAGTTTAAATAAGACAAAAAAAAGTTTTATTCTGCAAGGAGCAGAGTAAGTTAATTTTCTCACCTTGAACACATGCCCCAAACCATAATCCAGGGATATAATGACATCTACATTCCTCTCTGGCTTGAAAAGTGCTGCACCACTGGTGTTGATGAAATAGCCAACATCTATCAGACAAAGATATTTCTGCAGCGGTGTAAGATTGTTAGGGAAACCATCCAGAACAGTGTCTGAAAAACATTTTAATATAGTTAGTGGTGCATTTTTAGGAAAGGAGGAGTGAGTAATTCTGTCTGGCTACATGCTAAGGGGAGCTCCTTGGTTACCCTCAAGACCAGGGTCACCTCCCTCCACAATTTGAGCCCACAAACATGGCCTCAGGAGCATGCCCTTCAAACTGCACATCTGGGCACACCTGGCCTGTTTCCACACTCTCCCAGGCACACTCACAAAGGCAGGCCATGGGGCAGCCAGACAGAGGACAGGTGAGACACAGACTCCACTGACCTCACAGCTGCTCTGGGGAGTCATTTTTCACAGAATACAGACTTCAACAGATTTTTTTCCCCCTAAGAACTGGGAAAAATGCAAACAACAAAAACGATTTCACAGTGTAGCAACACAACTAACAAATGCAATACATCATTGCACTTTTGCATTGCTCTTTTTTTGCTTTTGCTTTCTCAGGGTTAGACTCCTCTCTCAGGTTGAAAAGTCTGACTTCAACTCACTTTCAGTGATCTCATATAAACTATCTTAGCCATGCTGTAAAAAAATACCATATCATGCATACAACATCACCTACCAACAGCTTAAAGTAGTGCTTGAATTAATTAAACCTCACATTAATGCCAAAAGGGGATTACGCCAACTGGTAAGTTGAAATCTAAAGCCAGTTTCTGATAGTTAGTAACCTCACCAGCTTGCCCTGTAGACAGCAAGTCCTCTACTGTTCCTCTAGTACACTTTCTAGTCCCATGGAACAGGGGACATTTTGCCATGGTTTTAAATATCAAAATAGTGGTTTTAGAATGTTCCTCAAGTTCACAAAATAAGGTTCCTCAAGTTCACAAAATGAGGTAGCAAAGCCCAAAGCAGAATACTTGAGCCTTAAATCATTGTGTTTAGACATCTTAAGATCACAGAAACACTGATCACAGAAATACCGTTGGTAAGTTCCAGCATTTCAATTCATTCAATCTCTCTGCTTCCTTGGCCTCATTCTGTAGGGTTGATTTAAACCATTCAGAGTAATTCTAGATTGTTCCATAGCCTGGAATGTTTCACACCAGCTTGAAGTAATAATTCATAATTTTTCCCTTCCCTCACTGTCAATTCCTTACAAAATATACTTATTTTAGCATTCAAGGCTGCTGAGAATTCACAGATTCAACTGTAATAAGAGACATTTGCTTGCAGTCCCTCACAGAAGAAACAGAGCATATTTTTAGTTTTATTTGGCTCGGTTAACATTTTTAGATGAAATTCCATTACCGCCCTTTTCTTATCACAGAGATGGAACTTTGCAGCATTTATTCATTTATTCACTGTATATGTGAACTAGAAGTAGACATTTCTCTTGTGAGAATCGCTTTTTCCGTCCCACATCCAGTCATTTTAAGGAAATCCTGTCTCAGAAATACTCTTGGAAGCATGAATGCTACTGTAAATGCAAAGCTCTAGTTCCATACTATTAGTTCAATTTCTGATCGGGAAAATTAGGCATTGAAAGCCTTGTTTTGATATGTCAGATAACCTGAGCTGCAGGGAAGCCTTTAAACCAAAGCTCTATTCTCAAGACTTCATCTACCACAAGACTGTAATTTCTGCTCACAGACCTGGCATCTCCTCTTACTGCTGGAGATGGATCTACACCTGAGTTTAGCTTGATCTTATGCAGGAAACAAAAAGAAGATGGAAAACCTGCCAATTTTTCCCACTCCAGACTTTCGGTTTCCCTCCTCCTGCTCTGGATTTCATGCTTTCCACATATTTTACTTCATTTGTAAATATCTACCCTGAGAGAGTCATTAGTGTTCTTATGCTCACTTCCTCAAAATCCTCCTAGAAATCTGCTTCTGCCCATTTGTCTTTACAAAACTGTCATCAAATATAAGGACAGTTATGTTGTTTTAACATTTACTGACTGATAATTTCATCCTTTATCCACCTTCTGAAGCTACTTGCTTGCTCATTCTCTCACCCACCCTTCTTATGCTACTTGTTTTTTCTCCTTCTTTCATTTGTTTTCTTAGAGAAGATCCTTTTAGGACACACACTTTTTGCTTACTGGACATTTTAAAAGCAGCTAGCACACTGTGAGCTCTGCCTTAATCCACAGAAAAGCACCACCATCTTTTGCCATTGCCAGCAAACTGGGTAGCAGGGGCAGAGAGGGACAAAACACATTTTAACTTGCCTAAAATGGAGAGAAAATGCAACTTGACAAAGAAAATGGCTCAGAGAAGGCAGAGAACACATGCTTTCTTGCTGAAGTCAGATTAACCTCGATAATATGGGGTCCTCCCACATTGCTACTTGTTCATGGAACAAATGAAAATGCTGGGATTATAGGAAGGTTTCTGATGCAGATAACCTCAGCTCCATCACCTTTTCATCATTTCACAGATTGTTTCATAGGTTTTGAGGTAATACTATTGCTTTTACTCTGTCTGCCTACAGAGCAAAGGCCATAGAAAATCGCTCTTCAATTTATAAATCAAGTCTACGTATCTGTTTGTTTAACATTTACAGTCTAAACCTATCTGACCTTAGCTTTCTGTAGTTGGATTTTGGCATTTCTGTTTCTAAGGGGTTAAAGAGCGGTCTCTGGGTGGATAATTCATCAGGCAGAAACACCAGATATATGGGCAACCACATGCTTGCAACTAGTCCTTTCCTTCATCTGATCCACATGATAACCTGCTATTTTATGCTTCTGGTGTTACCTTTGTTTCTTGACCTCAAAAGATTCTGCCTTTCCTAAATCTTTTGACTACTGTACCTATGCAGAGTGACAAACTACCTATAGAAAAGCATTTCTTGACACAAATTACAGGTATCTTCTGGAAGTGAAAGAGCAGTCCATGGACTTAGTTCAGTTTAGCCTGTTACCCTAAAGAAACAGACACCATGAACATAGGTCCAACTCAGCCAATTTCCAAACCCTGAAACAAATATTTTTTGTTTTGTTGAGTTTTCCAAAGTCTAAAGAACAAAATCTGAGATGTTACCTGCACAGTGCAGCTAACTCTTTGTTGCAGTTACCTTTCCATTCAATAAATTTTTTCTGATGGATATAATCCTTATGAATCTCTAAGCCTCTCAGGAAGTTATGTGACTTTCCCAGTAGTGGACGCTTGGTCATAATGTCCTGAAACATTTCATACAACTTTCCTGATAAACAAGATGGAGGCTCGATAACTGTAACATCTTCCTCAGGAGAATGTTTCTCTGAAATAGAGAAGAAGCAATGAAACAGAGAAAAAAACCAACAGCAATCTGCCCTGCCAGACACCTCTGCTGGCTAGC
>WAAG01056270.1:14831-29455 GCA_013390105.1 Tichodroma muraria | reverse complement strand
TTGCACAGTATTTTAAATTACTTACTTATGATAGAATGATCTTGTGCTTTTGCTGGCATGCTAGGATCTCCAGTCCTGCTTATTTAACCTTACCTCCACAGGGTTGTTTACACTTTCAGAACCTGATTTCAATTTACTTTAATTTTCTCAGAGACTTTTGTATTTATAAAAGCTGAGCATCTAGTGACCTCTCTATTCCTGACATTTCCTTTACTCTCCACTATGAAAAAGAACAAAAACCCTAGTGTCCCATTTCTGTTCCAAAAAAACTGAGTTGCTTCCTTCAGTGGGTTGGTCCTTGTAATTGAAAATGGCAACCAGATGTTTACAGAACACACAAGAAATTTTCCTTGGGGCCTTTAGTCTTTATAATTGTTTGCTAAAGTTAGTTGGATTTCATGGAAACTTGTCTGAGGCTGAAACAAACAGCAAGTAGTGGCTCCCCCTGACTGCATTTTGAAAAATAAAAAAAAAAAAAAAGGAAAAAAATTAAAACTAATGTTTCCTACTCTTGTTGATGTATTTCTAACTCCACATAAAATCATTCACTAAGGGAGAAAATTTGTTTCTCTTAGTACTTATTTTACATGCCATTCCATGAAAAACATCCCTTTTCACAATATGCTATTTTGCTTCCTACTTTCTCAAAATTCAGCTGGATATTATCTAAGCATGACTGATTTTTAATCCCTTTCCTTTTCCCACTCCCATCAAGAATATATTCTTATAAATTCTGGGTGTTTTGAGAATATTTTGCATTTTAAAAGATGCTGTAAACTACATATTGTTTGTTCCTCCCAGCCCTGAATCACCACAGCTGATTCATACCTGAAATTTCTCCATCTTCTTTAAAAATCACCATTTTCCCTCTTCAATCTTTTAGTCTGCCTGATTTTCCCAAGGTTAGTCATGTACTCCAAGAAGTCTGCGCAACCATCTTGTTATCCCACCAGTGGACTTCACTACACCCAATAAAATCTCTTTACCTAATATTTCAAGACATCTAAGATTGAATGCTCCACAGCTCCAGGGAATCCATTTGATTACTTCACTAGCTTTACTCCCAAAACAGATTTCCTAATAACAACTTTGTTGTAGTACATCATGCTCTGATTACTGCAGGCACGATGAACAGATTGTTCTTTTTTCCTTGGCAGCAGAATTTGTTAACACTTTATGTTAACAAGTACTTCTGTTCACCCAAACATACCAGTCTTCATGCTCACTGAAGAAAGAGCAATACTGTGTCCTCCTGCCTCTACCACCTTCTCTCATTTTCACTAATTTTGTTGATATGGTATGCCTTGGAAAATGAAAAACAGATGTCTAACAGTTATCAGCCGTGGTCCTGGGGGCTTCCGAAATCTATGGCTCCAGTTTATTCTCTAGACTAATTAGCAGCTCTAAGGCAACTGTTACTGACTGCACTTATGAAGGAGCACTTCTGCAAGCTTCTACCTTGCTGCTGGCCAGATGTCAGCAATTAAGCTGATTTTCTGTTCAGCCTCTGGTCAAAAGTGTGAACAGTGAGGAGAATAGTGAGAGGTGATACAATATGCTAAAGGAATAACATAAAGATATATAGCAAAGAGCATCCATTTCATCCTAGTTCTGACAGTGACTCATACAGTTTTTGCCCTAACTTTCTCCACCTCTAACTGATGTGGCAACATTTTCTAGCCTTGTAACTCCAACGGTGAAGCAAAGTGAGCTGAGTAATTTTCTTCCATGAAAAGTGTAAATTTTCTTTAAAAAGTAATTTTTCCAAAGGATACTCAACACACCAAAATGAAAAACTGACAAAGACTGACTCAGAAAATTGCTTTTGGGGAAAATCAAATGAGAATTTTCTTTCATCTATCCCCAGCTGATTCTTCAGTCATGCAATATATAGAGACAGAAAACATTGCAGCTAGCATCACTCCACCGATGCTCCACAGTGGAGCACTCCACACTCTAGCATCAGCAAACACCTGTGCTTCCTCCTCATGTTCCCTGACATTCCCTAAGCACCAGCTTTTACAGGAAGTGACCACCAACGGGTACAAAGAAGCAACAGAATTCTTTACAGAGAGCAAAGAGGAGGGCAGCAGAGGCTTTATCTTCCATAATACTACAATTCTCAAAGCATCATTTTACAGCAAAATGAGTTATGCCTGAATATATTCAGGTAGCTTTATCAGTGAGGTGATATTGACTCCTTGCTGTAATGCATAAGTGGTGCCACTTTAAATACCAGACAGATTCCCTGACCCAAGCACATAAAGAGAAAGGCCAAGATTCGCTCAGACTTGCTCCCATGGGTCTGTTGTCTCAATCATCCTTTCCTGTTCTTGGTGCAGCTCCACCCAAGCACCACTCCCACATCTGCAAAAAGCCACACCATCCTCATAGTTGCTGGAACCAGGGCTTAGTTTACACAGCCAAGTATCTAAACACAGCATGCTCTTAAAATGGCAGAAAACACAACAGAATTCAGTGTATATTGATGTCAGAAAAGAGGAAATAACTTCAAATCTAATATTCTTTGCAATATATGTAAATTCAAGTATCTATGTAGTATATGATCCCTACTTAACAATGTCAGGAAAATGAATAGGACATGAAAATGATACTGATTTCTGTGAAATTTGACAGAAAAGCTAAATATTGAACAAAGCTAAGATGGGTTCAATATTTATCTTATGGAACAATAAATCACTCAAAAAAATCCCAACTCAAATCAATATTTGTACTGTAGCAATCTTTCTAATGGCATGGCTAAAATTTAATCTTCAATGAATGTCACTCAAAGTGCAAAAAGAGGCAATAGTAAAGTTTAAATACTTAACTGCAGTATTCTAAAAATAGGAAACGATCATGTAAAAGCAATACTGGTTGAAGTGTCTTGGTTCTTAAACCAAGAAAATGGTTTATGATTCTTTTTTAACGTCCCTCATTGCAATTGCAAAAGCTTCCACCAAGTTACTAACACTCTAAGGCAGCAGGGAGCATATAATGTTACACTGCACTCAGTTCGTGAGGAGCCTGAACACATGTGCTTTTTTCCATGGCCAGACTGGCAGGCTACCATTGAGCTTATGCACAATCTTTTCCATTCCAAGAGATAGTGATAATGACAGAATTTTGCATGTTGTTGGAGATGAATTAAAATTGGCCAATCAGATTTGTAACATGCAGCTGCACACATTTCTTGGAGCCTGAAGTTTGCTGAGATTTGCTTAACTATTAGTAAAGGTGAAGAATTGAGAAATGAAGGAAACGCCTATTAAGGGAGGGCCACCAAAAACTAATGAGGCAGGCACATTCAGCAAAGGACAGAAAAACTGATGTCTCTGTAAGGAAAGATGTAAGTAGTTTATTTATCTTTGAAGATGTCATCTGGGCAAAGTATGGAATTTAGGAAAGATTCAGGCAGCAGGCAATAACTAGGGAACATGATTTTTGGAGGGGAAAAATGCCTACTAGTGAAACAAATTTCTGAGACAAAACCTTCCTTTTATAAAATGTTGTGAAAATGTTGGCAGGATAGCACAGAGTCATAGGGACACACATATCCTGTTAATCTTTACAGTGGTAACAGAGATGAGAGCTTCTCAGACTGGGAGAACAGGGAAAGAAGGCAGAAAACACTGGAAAATATTTGGCAAGTTCTTCTCTGGTCTGAGGGTCTAAGGGGGCTCTGAAGTCAGGTGGCTCATCCCACTCATCTCTGATAGAGCAACACAGCTTTGTCCTGGGCTTATACAGCTCAGTATGGCAAATCTCCTGTGGGAAAGCCTGGAAGTGTACGGCTTTCTCACTCCTCCTTCTGATCCTTTTATTATTTTCCACAAGATTGTGACACCAATTTCAACCCCCACCAAGGCTGTGGCAAAGGCATATCTTGTTCCAGAGGAGAGACAGATTTTCACAGGGACGGNGAAGGAAGGAAGGAAGGAAGGAAGGAAGACCAACCACACTACCTGGCAAACCAAACAAATGTGCCATTTGTAGCCATGCTGGCCAATACAACCTTTCTTATCAGCTGTTATGATGAGCTGTTTGCTCACCAGCAACTTCTTTTGAACTGCTTACCAAAACGGATTTACCACAGAAATTTACAGAAATTATTTTATTTACTGAAATAACTGACCATGTTAAAACAGATTTCCCAAGGTGGTAATCCCAGCTCATTGCAAAATCTGACTATTCCATCACCTGCTACTAACACAATTCTAACATGGTTCCACCTCTCTATTTCCACCCCAGCAGCAGACTAAGAGATGTTCAACTTACAGCAAACTGGCTCATTTAGGGCTGCTGCAAAAGGGAGTCTCAAAGAGCTCAGAGCAGGCACAGGTATCATGAGTCCATGGACTTTTCCCTCCACATGGGTTTAATTGCTAAGGAATGGGGAAAGCACAACTACTTTTTGTTCACACAAAGCTGATTTAGAATTTACTGACAAAGCCATTTTTCAGTGAAAAATTAGGGGTTTGAATAATTTACTGCAGAACACATCTGTAAGGACTTTTCATAGTAAACCCATAACCACAGTCTCTTTGCCATGTTTTTTTAAAAAAAACCCTATGTTTTTCCTTTTTAGCCAACTGTTTTCCAGTTACCAAAATCAAAATGGTTTTGGTTGGTTTGTAAGAAGTGAAAAATTTCCACTGAAGAAAACTAAACCCCTGATGTTTCTCTCTGACAGCAATGAACTCAACAGAGTGCTGCATCCCAGGTGTTGAGGATCTTTCTGGAAGATCAGTGTGTGGAGCTGTCACATTTGGGTTTCAAACAGCAGCAAAACTGGTCCCAAAATTCTTAGCAGGCCAGCAAAAAAAAAAAGTTAGGAATGTTTTGTGGTGAATTTTTTTCCATATATGACTTCAGCTAGAGTCTTGGCTCTCAGCCTTTCAAAACAAAAAAATCCTTTCAAATTTAGAGTGAACTTTGAAAGATACACGAGTAAGAAAGACTGCACACAAATAAAAGCACCCAACAGAGCTGCTAAATAATATCAAGTAATAAGAAATTACTCTCTTTATAGATTTTTCACAGCACTCATACTCTGTTTCTCAGTTCATTATCTATATATTTTTAATTGAAGGCATAAAGAAGCATATTTTTAATAACTTATAACACTCCTATTAGAAAAATATTATGCCAAAGCATAGCTCAAAATACCCTTCTCCAAAATAAAAAGTACTATCCCATCCAGAAGAGTAAACCCCATCATCTACTGGGGAAGAAAATTAACTTTGTAATTTGCTTAGCTGTAAGAAAAGATCATTGAGTTGGTATGTAGACATGCTCTATTACTTACTTCTTGTTTTTAAAACATAACCTTAAAGCTAGACACTTACATAACAAAGAATAGTTAAAGGCAGATTTATGCTGCCATGAAATGGAATTAGTAGAGTCTTATTCCTTGCCTTAAGTTGGCAAGCATTTGACTTTTTTACATAATCCAACATCTGCTGGAAGCTGTGGGATGTTCCTGGAAAATACCTGACCTTTTTATTATTTTTTTATTATTATTACTGGAAAAATACTACAGGAAGTACTGATTCTAGCCTGTAAAGTATAAATACCCACAGTTAAGCTCATTTCTGCAGAGGCAATATTTGCAGTGTAAAAACCTTACAGGAGAATTTCAATCTGAACTCAGTGCTGTAGGAAAATCTAGTTCAGTCTTTTTATTTCTTTTTTTTTTTTTTTAATACGATGCAACTGAATTTGGCATACTCACTTCCTTGGCCAGTTGAAACAAAAGTATTTCACAGATATGGTGTGCATGGTCCCCAGAGATACCAACTTTTCACTGCAGTCCATCTGACATTAGCAAAGCCTTCAGACATGGTCACTCTGAGATGGAAGGTACTCAAGGCAAGGAGTGGCTAAAAGGTGACTATAAAACTAGATTAAAGTAAGAGTGAGATGAAGACAATTTACTACTTCTTGGTACAGCCTGCAAAAGAAAACCACGTGTAGCTCATTTTCAAGAAAGTTTCTTAAAGAAACTTGAAATTAGTGTAACTTGTAGTTTTGAGCAATCTCAAGCACGCTAATTGTAGTTTTCATCTACGAAATTATCTGCTTTGGTTAAAACTCAAAGCAAACCTGAGTGCTCTGGTAGCTCCAGACGTGTATTGCAAGCCTGAATGATGCAAACAGTACTCCTTTTAGCATGAGAAATATCTAACTACACCATTTTTCTTCTGAAAGAATAAAATACACAGTAGCCTGTGTATTTTTTTCAAAGCCTTCCATTTCCTGAATTGACTTCCAAAACCAAATTGGTGTCACAGTTTCAGTTTATACCTCTGAGGTGTCCAGGCACACTCAAACATGGCCATCACATATCTAACTGGAGCCCAAGCTTCTCCATCAAGCACAGTGTAACTCTACACAATAAAGCTACAGTCTTTTGTGCAAGAGATCAAGATTCTTCAGTAGTCTGCTTGAAGTGTGGATCAAATTTCAAGAGGAACTGAGAACCAACAGTAATTTAGCCCAGATTCAGCATCAAGTTCAAAATGTACTTGTCCTATACTGTGCTCTTTAACAAGATTACAGAACAATCAAAACATTACTAGAGGAAAAAATAACCTTCACACACACAAGTTTTCTTTAGGAGAGAAAATGATAAGTAAACATGTAGCAGGTATGTGTTTTGTTATGAAACATTCTATTGAAAATCCCTCAGTTATATTGATGAAGTTGGTATGAGAAGTCATCAGGAACCAAACTGATCTGATTTAGCTGTCAAGACTATGATGAACTACTCTGCTGCAGTTTTTTACAGAAGGATATAGCTAATGGAAGAATCACCTAACCGTGGAAAATTATCCACACAGTTGAGAAGGGCTCAAATTTGGCTTTTATCCTGACTTTTATCTGAGTTTATATGCTTTATGTTTGTGGAAGAACACTGGATCACTTTTACATATAGTGATCACACTCACTAATTAACAAATTAACTAAGTCCAGTTATTCTTACTGTGATAAGGGCCCTCATGCCTCAGATCTTCCACCAGTTTCCTGTTTTCAAGGACTGTGACTGTATATCCATGTTTTGCCAGGATGCGTTGACAGAGCTGACGGTCAGTTTCATGGTGAGAAGGAGGTGCATAGAGAACTGCTCTTCTCGTGCGGCTTCCGAAGTACTGGAGAATGGAGGCATCGATCTACAGCAAACACGGCGCAAAGACAATGGTTGTAAGACAGGACATTCCTCAGCAGTATAAAATACAGCTGTTGTTTTTCACAAAAAGAAGCTAGTAACTTACTATGACAACAGTGAAAATAGTTCTAGTATAATTAAGAATTCTCTTTATATCAGGGACTTTGGACTACAAATTCCATTTTGTCTTCCTCCCACCACCCCCCCGCCCACTACCAAAACCTTGCTGCTCAAACCCCAATAAAATAAAGCATAAAAATAGGATGCTCCATGTGGGAATTAGAACTCTAATATCTGCAACAGTCTAGCTGTTCTTTTGCAATAAAAACACCATTAAAAACCAGGACTTTATTTTGGTGAAATATATTTGTCTCTAGGATTGAAACATACCAGCAGGGATTAATTTCAGGACATGAAATTAGTTCTTTGCAAGTTTGTGAATTTCAACCTGACAGCTGTCAGCAGTTTAAAAACTAAGTCATTCCATAACTTCTAATTTCAGTAAGCTTATCACTGGAGATAGGAAGCACTACACAAACAAGTCACCACCATTTTTTGCACAGTAGGCTAGACTGAAAAGAGACAGATGCTTTGATACAAATAAATGTCATTCATTTGATGTGTCCAGTTGTTTATAGGCCTGGGATCTAGTGCTAAAGTCATTCTTCTCAGCTGTGCATTCCCTGAGCGTGGGGTGCAGTTTTACATTGTGCTGGGCTGAAGTGTAAGCTTTTCTGCAAAAGTAAAGAGAACAAACCATTTCAGAGCCTTTTGCTTCTTACATCAAATGTTCTTTTGCTCCAGAGCAGTCATTGCCCATGGAAAGTGCTGGCATTTTTGATGAAGGAATCCTGAAAAAATCTCAATACAACACTATCAGAGTTTTCCACGTGTATTTGTTAAATGTGCAGCCCAAAACTAGTTTAGAAACTGGGATATTCAAGTAAAGGTTGATCACTTGCTGGCCAGAGTAAGCACACATAGCACAGGGTGAAGTCATCAGAACTGTGTTAGGTCACCTGTTTGACAGCGCTCCTGACATCCCGGAATTTTTAACACACATTAATCAGGCGGCAAGCACAGTGTTAGAGTCTCAGATGGCCCTTGCCGACCACAGAAACGTCACTCTTGTCCCCTCCTGCCTTTGCCCCTCCTTCCTTTCCTCTTATCGTCTCTATTTCCTGTTCTCTTGCAGCGCCAGCAGCTGCTGGCAGCCCTTCCCCTTCATTTCCCTCTCCTCCCTCGCTGTTCCTAAATCCAGCCCTTGTCCCAGCCCCCCTTTTGTGCTCTCTCTCCCTTCTCTTCCAGGCGTTCCAGGCAAACACTTCCTATTTTCCATTTCACTTGCATCGCGGAAGAAACCCAGAAGGATAGAGACACCTCTTGCTTTATTTTGCAAGAAAATTCCTTTTTCCATCCCACGTGTGCTGCAGGGGCCAGCGCTGCAGGGTGAACTGAGGACACGTGAGGAGTACAGAGGGGCTGCAGAGCAGGACACATCCCTTGTTCCTGTTCCAAGTTTGCTGACGATTACAGCTTCTGCCGCCCCCGTCCCTCCCAGCGCGGCCTGCGGCGAGGGTCCTGCCTTGGATGTGGCGGCACTTCGTGTGCCCCCCTCATAACAATTACCACCCTTCTGTTACGCCATGAAAACACACCTTCCTTTTGTGGAGGCAAAGCTTCCTGCAGCGCCACCTCTGAAGCATTTTGCTTCAAACATTACGAGGTCGTGCTTCAAGTAATGACCCCCAGCAATGACCCCATTCCCCTGCGGCCAGTACTCCCGGGCCAGCACCCCAGGGCTCCTCCCCTGGCGCATCTGCTGCAACAGGCCTGGGCCCCGGTGCCCTGCGCGCCCGAGGGACGAGGCACAAGGGACAGGAACCAACCAGCCCCGAGGCGTCCCCAGGGGCTCAGCCCGCCTGCCTGCAGCGGGATGTGCCAGGGAAGATCCCGCCTCAGCGTCAGCCTTGATGCGGAAGGCATCTTCCTCAGGTCTCTGGGGAAGGGCTGCAGTGTTTACTACGCTCTGGTTCGGCAGTGACGAATATTCAACAGAACACTGATAGCAGCATNAAGAAGGAAAAAGAGGAAGTTCAGTCAGTGGCAGTGACCTGGGTCATTTCCACAAAACACAAAGGAAATGGCCCCGAGCGGCTCCACGGGGCCCACGCAGCGTCCGGCTCCCACCGGGCGCCGTCCGTCCCCGGGAGGGGTGACCAGAGGGCTTGCGACCGCCCTCACAGACAGAACACAGCAGCAGCTTCTGCGGGGGGCTTTTCGTGGGACGCTCACTCCGGGGACACGCAAGCCGCTGAGGCTGCTTGGGTCCGAAGCCTGCTGCCGCAGTGCTGGGAGGGAGCGGGCAGGGACACGCTGCTCTGTGCCCCGGCCCGGCCCGGCGCTGGCTACGCGCGCTGGGTACAGGCACTCGCATCCACCAGCTTCCCAGAGAGCCGCAGCGGCGCGTCTGGGACATAGAAGCGATTCAAGAGCCTAAATTTAACAGCTTGACCTGATGTCTAATCTTGTACTGTTAAATAATATAAAGTATCTCCACACCTTATAGGGTACTTGCTTGAGATCCATGCTTAATGTTGCCAAATTTATTTTCTCTGCCCTGTCCTTTCATAGCTATTTGCAGTCCAGGTTGTAAGATGCAACGTGTCCTCTCCGTTTGTTTGCCAAGCCAGTGCAGTGTAGGGTGGGTTGTCAGCTACACAGAGTTTTTTTTAAAAAAAATCTGGCCAACTGCATGCTTGTAGCAAGTGATTCCATACTTTTTTCCAAAGCTTTATACAAAATGCCTTGCATCACTGGACATGCTGATCTAGTTACTACTAGATGTTTTTAAGAATTTCCAATATTATAGTAATAACAGTCATGTTTATATATTTAAAGAGTCTGCTGGTTTTCATAAAATGTTTCTCAATCATAAAAATGAGGTCTGGGCAGAGAGTTAGTACTAGAGAAGCAGCGTACAATAGATGAAAATAAGCTGTTCACATATTTCCACATTTTATGGTTCTGATTTTTTTGGCATTCCTATGATTTTAATGTACAACAGACACACACACACACACACACACACACACACACACACACACAAAATAGGATGCATAACATTTTGAAAATTTGAGAATAATTGGTAAATGGTCCCATGTCCCAACTATTTTTTTTAGCTCTTCCTCAGTTTGAAGACTCAGACTATTTTTTATAAGTTTATTACAGGTTGAATGTATCTTATGTGAAAGGGATTGGTAAGAACATCTGTAGTCCATGTCATACCTAGAAAATGTTGTGTTGGTCTCTACAAAAATTAATGAGGCTTTCCAACAATGCTGAGATTTCCCATATGATTTTGGATGAGACCAATGTCAGCTTTGACATGATATACCTGCTCTTACAGCTTCCAAAATACTGCACTTAGCTGAGTCACTGACCTCATTTTAGTGCAACTGGCTGTTACACACATGATGCACAGCCTTGACAACTGGTCCAAACAAACCAGAATGGGCTGTAAAGTAAATAAAAATGCATAAAAATGAATTTTGTAATTTTGTTTTCAGTTTACATAATAACATGAAAAACACAAAAAAGCCAAATGGAGCTCCATTAAAATTTACTGAAGATTTTTTTAAAAAATTGTATCAAATGTATACTCCTTTGGTGTCTTAACAAATGAGATAAAAGGCACAGTTTATATAATATGAAAGCTGAAGAATTATGTAACCATCCTTGTGAAACTGAAAATAGACATCCATTTTCAGAGTTGCAATTCTTAGTTCAGTCTGTCTGCAACTTCCAGGGAGCTGTGAAATTCTCTATTAAATAGAAAATGTTTTGACATTTCCCTTGAAACCAGTATATCCAATTCTAGGTTCTGAATGTATAAGGATATAATTGATTCTACTAGTCTCTGAAGCTTTCCTCTATTGTACAGGATTTCTGGGTTGTTCCAAAAATCTAGAATTTGGTCAGTAACTGAACCTTATGATGTATAATTATTGTTTTTGTTCTGGCCAAGAAGAAAATAGTGAAGATATTTCAAGTTGAAGAGAGCAAAACAGTTCCTTGGCACTTATTTCAGATTCCAAGAATATTACATAATTCCATAAATATTGATGCATTGTCTATGCCTGGAAAAGAAGCAAATATACAGTTTGAACTGTTGCCATAGAATGTCACTGACCATCACTTCAACTGCAGAAACAAAATTCTCCATCCTAACATAATAGCCCAACTCATGTCAGCCTAGGTTTCTCTCAGGAAAGAACTCAAAAACTGTGAATCGTTTTTTCAGCTACCCAGTTCTGATGTCATTAGTCCCTGTGTTGATTACAAGCAGCCACTTTTCACACTGAGCTAGCCAAGACTTTCAGAGACTTGGTTCAAATAACTTGACTGCAGCTTACTTTAACCCCACTGTTTCCTGCAGGTACAGAGCCAACTGCAAAAGAGATGTATGAGCCACTGTGCAAACCAAAAGGCTTTTGCATGAAAGCAGAGTGCAACAAAAATACCACAAAGGAAAACTGGCCTTATTAAAACAAGACCAGCACTACTAGCAATATTCAGAGGCAGTGAACAGCCTAAATTCTCTTTTTAGCTAGCAAAGGAAGTCAGCATCTACCTTTGCTACTAAATACCACCTAGCAGAACAACATTACAAAAATACATGAATGGGACTCGCAGAAAATACTGCACTATCATTGAACAGCATCAATAAGAAGAGTGATAATAAAAACTTAGCATGTGGTTCTAATTCCCCAAGCCACTCATTTATGGGACTATGCAGATGTTTATTAGATCTAAATGTGACTTCTAAATTCCTTTTTGTGTTTGCATAAAAGTTCATAGAAATAGTAAGTTGTTCATACTACCATTATATGTAAAAGTGTGCATAGCTGCTGTATCAAGAAGTAAGAGAGAAGTTAATTTCCTGTTTCACTTTCTGGAGGACATTTAAATGTGTTTGCTTTATGTTCTGTTGAATTTCCTAATCAAAAAGGACTGGGTTGTAGAATTAAATGGCTGGAATGTAATTCTGCTTTGAATTGTTTGTTGAATAAATACAGAACAAGCAGTTAGGTTATTGGCATTACTTTGATGGCTGTCTTTTGATGACTTTTTAAATCCAAGAGCAAAACTGGAGTTATTTGCACAGTCATCACCTACACTCTGAGCAGGAAGTACAGAACTATTTTATCCAAATGCTTTTTGCTTTATGCCTGCATGTAGTACATGGTACCAACGTCCTTGTCTTGAGAACAGACAATGAGCCAATCCTACCACTTATCAAAACACCTCGTTTTGGAGGGAGTTGCAGTCAAGAATATGAGTGAGATTCTGCCTCCATTTGCTCCTCATGTGTCCTTCCCAAAGTTCCCTTCCTGCAAAGTCTCCACCCTGCCCCTCTTTCCTGATTGCTACCACAATAGCCTTGCCCTTTATCACCAGAATATCTCTAGCTATCTGCTCAGTAAAAATAGTTGTTTCCTTAAAGCCGTTTCATTTTACATTACAAAAGGGGAAAACAAATGTCCTGCTTTCATAGGGTGCACTGTGAATGTGGTATTATTCCAAGGAAATCAGTCTCCATACCCTCCTATGTTGATTGCTTTCTAGTTGCAACAGGTTTCATACTAGAAAAGTTCTTTGTTCTTTTGTGAAAAGTTCTCATCCCCCTACTTATTCTATAAAATAGCTTCTAAGTTAAATTTACTTAAAAATGTATCGAAGCTTAAAAACGTATCAAACCTTATTATGCATAATGTAATCTTTTCTTTCCAGAGCTCTCACCGTGCTCCATTCTGCATAATAGCAAAAATCATCTCATTCTATCATCCAGCTTCAATTCTCCTTTTTCAGATATTTACATTTCAAAAGTTCTCATTAGCTTTGTCTTCTTTTCTTTGCATTTCCATTCTCATCTCCCTTTCTCTTCCCTTGCACAAATTCAGCCGTCTCTACACAATCATTTCTGTACTTTCTGAGGTTACTATTACTTTGCAGCTGTATTTCCCTACTCTTGTATGTCTGCTTCCTCTCGCCATACCTTCTTCCATAACAGACTCCGCTCCTATCTCCTTTGTTGCCTGCTTATTCTTTCTGAAGCAGGCATATTCCATTAAAAAAAAAACCAAAAAAAAAAACAATAGAAAAGGAGACGATGTGGCTCCTCTTTGTGGCATCCTCTTTAGAGGATGAAATCCACCACATTTGTTTTAAATGTCTGCATTAATTCACGATGAATTTTGCATTAGACGCAGTCATTTCCATTGACTGTGAAGTCCATCTTTCTGCCTCTGACAGAGTGGAGCGCTCAAGTAGAGAGAGGATAATTCCACTCTGGATGTCCAGTGTTCTAATGTTCTTGTAACATTTTCTCAGCTTTTCAGTAATTTCACTGCCAATTTTCAAATACAGATGCCTGGGCCAGTAACCTCTACAAGATGTTCCAACTGGATCTTCCTCTAGATGTTGGTTAAGACTAAACCATGATGTTTCTCTTTTTTTTTTTCCCCTTCTTTTTCTACGTGAAGATATGGCCACATCAGGCTGTCATTATTTTGGATCTTCTATACTGTCCACTCCTAGGAAATGATATCCTATCCTATTTGTTCAGAATGAATCCATAAAAAGCCTTTTCTTATCCTTCATGTTTGCTCATTTCAATATAGTTCCTCTTTGAGATACATCTTTTACACAAAGCATAAGTGGCAGGTTCAGGGCCTTGAAAGGTAGATAGCGTTTATTCACCACACCTGTGTTATTTCATTTATTTGGATGCCAGCCTAACCCACTCATCAAGTTCTCATATGATCAGCTGTGTATCTTCTTTGTTTTCTTGTTCTCAGCTGGCCTAACTGGCCAGGAGATGTGAAGCAAAAGTTTTGTGAGTATCCGTGAAATAATCTCCTTCAGAACTGACTTTAAAATATGAATTTTTTGTTTGTTTGTTTAAATACATTCACAATGGCTGGAAAACTAGTATGCCAGAAAAGTGCCTATCACAGGAGTAGAAACTATAAAAGGTGAAAGGTGATTAATAATTTCTTCCTCCTCTTTCTCCAGCTGTGGAAGAAATACTGAAAAGAGAGAAATTTGCTTTCCAGGACCAAACAGAAAATCCATTGCCACTATGGTGAACCAGGCTCAGCATTTCAACCTGGATGTAAAGCTTAATGGCTTGGGAACCGGGCCTTTTAAGAAAAAAAGGAAAAGTGTTTTTGAGTCTTCTCTGACTGGGAAAGCAACTGAACACCAGGTATCTGCCCTCCTAAAAGCAATACAGTCTATATTCCTTCCACCCAGCAGAGGTACACCATCTACCTGGGCAAAGTTACTCGTCTGCAGAGACTTCTAAATTGCCTCTGGCTGAATTAATTCTAAAAGGGAAGCACAGCTTAACTGGATAATTAGCTCTTCTCAAAACTGGCCAAGAAGCAGAGTT